>JASDQU010011164.1:0-32077 GCA_032191745.1 Picea mariana | reverse complement strand
CCATGCATCAACCATACATCAACCTGTACCTCAACTTGTAATCAACCTGTACCATAAACAAGCGCATCAACCATGCACCAACCTGTACCAAACAATCTGTAATCAACCTATACCATAAACAAGTGCAACCAACCATGTAACAAGTATGTACCAATCATGTGTCAAGTACTCATCAATATGTACCAACATCATCAACTATACACCTCATGTATGTGCCAACTCATCAACTACTTGTCTTAACCATCAACTTGTACCTCAACCAAAATCCCTCATCAATTTCATCATCCAAATATGATTTCTAACTTTGTAATAGACCTGGTGTATATGATCACATACTTTCAAAACTTTCTTAACTTTAACAACAAGAGACTATCATTTTCATCAAGCGTTTCTTTAGTCTCACAAGACTAGTTTTGGATTAGTCAACAACCCTAACTTGAAATAATCATAACTTTGTACCTATAATTAATTAAGATTTGAAACTGATACACAATTTTTTTTCAGTATGTTTTATTCAATTCTTCCAGTTTTCACTACTTGTTACCTCTCATAAAAGGAGTTATAGCAAAAATGGCACACCTTGCTAAATTATGGCTTATTCTAGAGAGATACCTTGTAGAACGTGCCCCACGTGGAATATTTGTTGAATAGATCTAAAAATGTTACAAAGAATACTAAAGGTATTACTCTAACCAAAAAATTTAGTCTTACTAAATTTGGATCTTTTATGAAGAAGTTATGATGTTTTTACTTGAAACACTTGTTTTTTACTAGTTTCGGGACTAGCCACAAACCCAATTTGCCACAGAGTGTAACTCCAAAACTACAACGACCTACAAGCTGAATTTTTTACCACTGATACTTGGATATGTTTTCTCAATGGAATATCAATTTCACCATCTGAATCATTCTAGAAAAAAAATTATTGCGAAAATGGGGAGATGACCTGGAAAAAAAAACATACCTTAGAAAGCATCATCAAAAGAATTTATAGTTCCTTGAATTTCGGCCTTCGTTTCTTCACTTTCCTCAGAAATTTGGCTTATATATCCTTTGGTTACCTCATACATCTATAGGTATTAAATATTCTCAAGTGTGTTTAAAATCAGAGAGCCTTGCCTCTTATTTCTACTCTCAAAGTAGCTTCCTTAAAAACATCTTCTAGGTCACTTTACCCACTTTCCTTATTTTAGGGTTAACCCACATCTAATTTCTCCATTAAATTTATTATTTAAATAATTTATTTTGTGTTCACTTTGAATTATAGTACACTCATCACTTCACTTTATTATTTACCTTCAAAAATCTCTTAAACCACTTTGACTACTTTGACCTTTTGGGGCTTCTAGATGTCATAAGAGGGTCCTCCAACTTCGTAAGGCCATAACTCTCAAACCATGAGGAGTTATGTGGCATTACATATACCACCAGAAATGGAATGACATGTACCATCCATATAGAATAGTATTACCTACAAATATATCAAAACTAATACCATTATCCATCAAACAAACATGGGCCCATTACCCAAACCTGGGTTCTCCAACTTCTCATGGCCATAACTCTCTAACCGTGAGGAGTTATGTGACATTCCACATACCATCAAAAATGGAATTGAAATAACTATCCATCTAGGATAGTTTCACTAACAAATTCAATGACCTTCATCTCATTATTTGACAAATAAGCATGGGTTCTCTAGCCATACTTCTAGGATAATTCAATCTGGAAAGCGTCTTCCCGTGAGGGATTTCACCATAAGGGGACCACTTTGGAATTCATCCATTTGCATTTATTATAAACCATTACAAGACAATAATGAGTTATATTTACATCAAACAAACTTGGGTCGATTACCCAAACCTTTGTGCTACCAGGATTTCTTCAAGGGTTCACATCAATGACAACCAAACTTAATCAACAATGGAGTGGGGTCCCCTTCACCTACATCTGTGAGTGGAATATGTGCTCTTGTTCTTCATGCTTCTCTAGTTCCTCTGGCTGGACCTTTGTGGTAGCGATGGTGACACTATATTTTGCGTCAATGATCCATTTTCCCCTTATCTAGTTTTGAATTAGAGCTTGAGTCGACATCTGACTATGAGGATTTCATCTCATGATCCACCAATGAATGTTATCAACGACATTCATTAGTGTTGTACCAAGGTGTTTTGTGGAATTCACACTACTTTCCAGTGTCCTTCGACTTACCGTTACCTTTCTTTTGTTGTGGCTTGGACTGGTTTTCCTGGGGTTGGCCATCCTTGCTTCATCCTTTGTTCTGAGAGTTAGGGCCATCTTTATTGTTCTTATACTGCAATGGGTTTGAAAAACTAAAATATCGCTTATTATTTTGCTTGAAAGTTTGCTCGATCTTGATAGGATATCGGTAAGTGGCTCCCATTAAAGATATGTCTAGGAACATTTGGATGTACCTATGTAGACCACTACGATACTTCAGAACGAAGTGTCGCTCGAAGTCTTTAATACATATCCTTATGCTTAAGGTATGGAAGATGTTGGTGTACTCTGGAACCATCTGGTCTCTCTCCTGACATGGAGTTTTCCATCTCGTTCACTGGTCATCGTAGTTTCCAACAAGGTAGTATTTCTCCTTGAGGGAATCAACAAAACTCGCCCAAGTGAGTTTTGGCCCAAAAATTGCAGATTCATATTAGACATGTTTCTCATAGTAAGATTCCCACCAATATCTGACATGGGGAAGAGCTTTAAGGAGTAGGAAGGTGATTTTTTCACAGTTGGAAAAATTTTGGACAAAGAAATAACCCTCTAATAGACTTGCCCATTTTTCCAAAGCGTCGGTGTCTATATGGTATTCAAATAAATAAATATCATAGTTAACTTATACCTTGAAGGATGTCACACCTCTGAAGTGATTTCTGGTTGAAGGTTCTACCATTTCTATTGACAACCATCAAGGGATCTAGGCGAAATTATACATCATCTCATTGCTATGTTGCGTGAGAGTTTCCTCGAGCAATAGTTTCATAGGATCCCATGCTCCATCGTCTCTCTTTTATTTCTCTATGGGAGTCCACTTGGGATGGTGAGAGAAATTATCCTCAAGAAAAACTATCTCGAGACCCAACTCTATATACCTTGACCTCATCAGGGACATGCACTAAGAAATGACAAGGAGTAGACTGATTTGATACCATTGATATGGATTATATTTTGAATGAAATGAAGGCAGAGATATACAAGGAAACACACAAAGATATTGCAAGAAACACAGTAATATATTTAACTTAGATTCTATTGATGAATGGAATACAAAAGGCACTAAAATGAGAAGCAGACAAACTAGCTTGAATGGTGGTAGCTTGCCCCTAAAGAGAGAGATGTGCCAGCTATGCTCTTTCACAAGAGGATGATTACAAAGAGGCTGAAAAGACATTTTAACATAAATAATCAATGAGAAAACCCTAAACATCCAAAAAACTAACCCTAGAATATGAAATGCCAAAAGGTTTGTGGGCCCCGATGTGGTTAGTTGATACATCAACTTCTCGGGGGCGTTAATTTTTCATATGATCTCTGTTTGAGGCACTCAATAGCTTGTTGGAAATATTTAACTGAGAAGTAAACATTCTGAATGACCCAATAGTGGTTGTTACCACGTCAAAAAAATGACGTATCGGGACTCAAAACAGCCATGAAAGTTTAAGACCCGAAAAACTGTAGAAAAAACTGCCAAGATGTGGAACCATTCTGAATTAGTGGAACATGTGGGTGGCCACCAATATCCACCTGGATCACATTGAATAAACAATATAATCCCTGTACATAGGAAATCACTTGTTATAGAAACAAGAAAAGATTATTTTATCACACAAACAAAAAAACTACATACATCAATTTGATATCTTGTTAAACCCTAACCTTAAAATTATTAATCTTAATAATAATAAATTGCTTCGGTCTCAATCTTACAAATTTTATGCATCTTAATGTTCGATCAAAATGCTATCTCAATAAGGCCATAAGTCAAACTAAGTGGCATAAGTCAACGTAAATTTGGTGTTTTAGTGTTATTTTATATCATGCATGGAAAATAATATCATTTCTAAATTTCAGTGATATATTTAAAGTCTATATTATAGAATAGGATAACTGCAACATAAGAAGAACCAGATAAAGAGGCAACCATCAGAGTTGTTTATACTGTAGCGGTAGTGGAAGAGGAGATGAAAGAAAATATAGGTTTTTTTTTATCTTACAGAGGTTCACATAAATGTTAAATCAGTGGTAGTTGAAGTGCAGATAGATGTAGAATAATAACTAGATGAAGAAGACAAAGACAACGAAGAAATATTGAAGAAGACAACCAGAGTAATGATGAAGCTAAAGAAGAAGAAAAGTTATTCAAAATCTAAAGTTTGGTGCAAAAATAAGAAAAATATTGTAGAGAAGAGAGAGTACACGTTACACCAACATGAGCTAAAGAAGGTTAACCTATTTTTTGCTTGAGCTCAAGAGTTGTAAGCCTTACTGAGACTTAGACCAACAGGCAATCATGTTATGGATTTTGTAAGCCTATAAAGGCAGTGTTGATTGTTAAGTTTTCATGGTTAGTGTTAGAATTGTTAGCATTTGTAATTAATGGGGAGCATTGGAATATGATAATTACTCTCTTTAGCTATTTTTGGAGAGTTCTAAGTTTAGAGACTTGTAGAAGAGTTTCAATTAATTGTAGTTAATTGAAGAAAAATCTAGAAAAGCTAAGTTCTATTATTAGTAATTTTTTTGTATTTAACTCTCTCTCTCCAGAGGCAATGAAACACATTAAGAGTTTTAGAGCCTCAACTTTGGTGTTCTGTCTTGTATTCCGTTTTTATGTGTTTATGAAATATTTTATACAACCGTAGCAGTAAGGAACTCGCCCCTCCATCCTTCAGATGGAAGGTGCAAGATTGGATGGTCAAGTTGAATTGTGTCCTCTTTGATCTTGATCGACCAATCCTTCTTAAATACATCTAGGTAGGTTTAATTCCACTCTAGCTACCTGAACAATCCTTAAGTACATCTAATTTTACTCCCAATCTCGCTATTTGGTCATCACCTTCAACTTTTTCCCCTGCAATCTTCACCTGCCTAGTAACCCAATGTTATTGCACATCACCTCTTGATCACTACAGGGGTCTGATCATCACCTTCAACTGTTCTTCTCTCGCCCAGTAACCCACTGTTGTGGCTCATCACTTCTTGATCATTGTAGCACAACTGTCGTCACCTACATCAGTTTGTTTAGTTAGCACCTGGTGGTAGCCTGACTTCATATCAACCTTACTGAAAAATTCAGCACCCTTGAGCTAATCTAGAAGATAATCAATCCAGGGGATTGGGTACCGGTTCTTGACGGTGGTCTTGTTCAGGGATTTGTAATCAATACAAATTCACCATGTACCACCATTCTTATGTACTAGAACAAATGGGCTCCAACAAGGTGAGGAGCTTGGTCTAATGTGGCCCTTTAGAATTATCCCTTGGATATGGCATTTGATTTCTTCATTCTCCATAATAGAGTGCCTATATACTGGACCGTTGGGAAAAGGAGCATCGGGTGTCAAATCAATTGAGTTCATTACCTGAGAGTGCAAGGGCACCCTAGTAGGCAAGGCAAATAAGTATTTTTTTTATTCTACTATCTTGTCCACCTGGCTCTACTATGTAGAGAGAACTCATGCAAAGGTTTTGGCAGTTGCAGTGATCTTTCGTTCACCTTCCAACTGAACCATAAAGAGGAAAAATCTCTTGGTCTGAGAGATCACCTTTCTACATTGCTTTATAGATACAAAAGAGACCACAATAGTTGAGACTAACTATGGTACCCTGTAGAGTTTACCTCCCAAAGTAATAATGACACTACGGGGCATAGATTCATAAATCACATGACACTTCCACATATATGGTTGTCCTAAAATAAAATCACAAACTTCAAGTGGGGAAACATCATAGAACACCTAATCTTTGAAAGGCTTGATTCAGTAGTGTAGGCAACATTGATGACAGAAACGTATGTGTTGTCCTTGGTTGAGCCTACCGATGCTGTATGGCAGAGGGTGCAGCTTCATTGTTAGGTTCAACCTCTTGAAAAAGTCTACTGAGATTAGGTTCTTCTATCTACCACTATCAACAATGAAATGGAGTGGGGTCCCCTTCACCCACTTATGTTTCCTCTGGATGGACCTTTATGGTAGTGATGGGGACACTTGGTTCCGCGTCAATGATTTGTTTTCTCCTATCCGGTTCTGAATCAGAATTTGAGCCGATGTCCAACTCTAAGTATTTCATCTCATCCATCAATGCTTGTTTGGAGTGACATTCATCAGTATTGTGCCAAGGGATTTTGTGGAACTCGTACCACTTTCCAGTGTCCTTCTTCGACTTCATGTTACCCTTCTGTGCTTATGGATTGGATTGGTTTTCCTAGGGTTGGCCATCCTTTCTTTGTCCTTTTTTTTTGGTAGTTGGGGCCACCTTTACCGTGCTTATGTTGTGATGGGTTTGTAGAACTGAAATCTCACTTATTCTTTTTCTTGAACTTTTTCTCGACCTTGATAGCATATTGGTAAGTGGCTCCCAGTGAGGAGATTTATAAGAACTCCATTTTTGTTTGGATGTACCTATGTAGGCCATAGTGGTACTTTAGAACTAGGTGCCTCTCAAAGTCTTTAATACCCAACTTTGTGTGCAAGGTATGGAAGATGTTAGCCCGGTGGGTTAGCTCAAGTGGATGAGTGTCGTTTGCTTGATTAAGGTTTCGGTGTCGAATCCCCGACCAAGAGCCTATATAGGGCCTCACTTGATGTCCCCACCGGGTTAGGCCCATAATCATGCCAAATGATTTACCTCGTTTACCATCCACGAAATGTGGGGAAGTACTCGAGGGTTTCCCATTCTCTTTTCCGAGGAAAAAAAAGGTATGGAATATGCCGGTGTACTCTAGCACCATTTGGTCTCTCTCCTAATGCAAAGTTGTCCATCTCGTGTACATGTCATCTTAGTTTCCAAAAGTGTAGTATTTCTCCTTGAGGACATCAACAAAAGTTGCCCAAGTGGGTTATGGCCCAAAAATTGCAGACTCATCTTCGACATGTTGCTCATGGTAAGTTTCCCACCAATCTCTTACATGTGGAAGATCTTTAAGGAGTGTGTTGGCAGCCAATTATATTTTTTCTATTGTCCTATAAGCTGCCTACACCTATGTCTTGCGAACGTCAAGTTTTTCGTCGCATTTTTCAAATAGGCAACATTTTCATTTCTTGCGACACTTGCAAATTGCTCTCCATTAAGTTTTCACGACTGTAAGCGTGAAAACTTTTCCTTTCGAAGTCACATTTCGATCGTTATTTGAACTGTCATGATTTGTTATCGATATTTTCTATGGCACTTACCTTTGGTTTATCATCATGTGGCTGAAAGGACTTTTAAACTATGTTCATTGGACATTTTTATATTGATTGCATAATTTGATTTTATTAAAGTTGTGAGGCAGTGAACATATAGATTTGTACTTACTATGACTTGCCTAATCTTTATGAATTGCATAGGGGTCATATTTTTTGTTTTTATATATATGATGTGATCCTTAATATAGCTCTTGGCTTGTAAATTTTATGAGTATCGATTGGCACAATGGTTTAAAACTTTTGATTTATACAATGGCTCGTGGTTAACATTTGGGGTTGGTTACACGTTGAATACTCATGGTCTAAAAACTATAGTTGTTTTGGCGCGATGGCATAACACTCACCATTTGATTCTTTGGTTGGCCAAACGATATGGTTTTGAACTATGCTATGATTGTTTGAACAGAGGTTGAACTTGGCGGTTGTAATTTACCATAACTATTGTGCATGGCGGTGAATAACTCCACCACCCTCGTATGCGCACATTAATGCTCTCCCATTTGATTGTTCATTGTTGTTAGACCGAATGACTCTGTTCCTGTGCGTTGGTAAATTCGAACCAAACCCTTACCATGTGCTCGCACCATGGCCCCAGTCGTTCGAGATGAACCCAATGGGAGCCAGGCCCTATTGATGTTCGATAGTGCCCGCAATGACCTCGAGGAAAATGGGTGGCTACCATTTATACAAAAATTTGAGGGTTTTAACCTCTGCGTAGCTCGACAATTTGCTTTGACCTTTGATGGCTGTCGAGCCAAGGTCGGCGATGTTCAATTGGAAATTGATGAACAGTTTATCAGTCTTGCTACGGGTTTGCCTGCCACTGGACAACGATGGTCCAAGAATTGCAAAGTAGAGGAGGTCCCATGGACGCTGCTCTTCCAGTCACGAAAAATCACCTCCTGTGATAAAGGTTTGCCAGTAACGATGCTTAAACAACGTTGGCATGATTTATTGATGATAATCAAACAGTTTATCACCTGCGAGGGTCGATACGGGTTTGTGTTCTTACACCACCTTTGTTTTCTTATGGTTTTTATGGGTTATCAGCTCAATATGCCTTACTATCTACATAGAAGCCTGTTTAAAATGTCAAAGAAGTATAAAAGAAATCAGGCTGATAGTAGCCTTTTTCACTATGGGCTGGTTAAGCTTATTGTTGTCTGTTATTTGAGTCTACACAGAGATTGTTGGAGCAATTTCATTGCTCGGAATGATTTTGAGGATTCCAACCCTACACAGGTCGACAAACCAGTGGTGAGCGAGGTCAAAGTTGTACCTCCAGTACCCTACCATACCCTATTACCCAAACTGTTGGCTGGCCATCCTACCGACCTACCCCATACTATGACTAAAGGTGTCGAGACTGTTAAGCCTGTGGGCAAAAAGCCCAAGGCAGAACCCACTGTAAACGCTAATGGGAAAAAGAATGCACGTTTAATTTCGCGGATGGCAAGAAATAAGCCAAAACCTCCTGTCGATCCAAACCCTATCATGTTGAGTGAGGACTCTGATTCGGAAGTGGAGCGTTTCTTGGCTAACGAATACCCCTATTCGCAAGGTTTGTGTGCCGAACCCTCGTATGACTTTGTGACAAACCTACCCCCTTGCCTACAGGATGACCCTAACTACCCAGGCATTAAGTTGCCTTGTGAAGCCCCCGGTCATTTATCCAACCCTCTCCTGCTCTGTCTAAAACCCCAGTGCCACCCTGTGATCAATGCAGCTTGTGGTTAGAGCGTTATTATCTGGATGTTCCTATTCTCTAGTCAAGAATTCACTCTTTGGAGGACCAGGTTGCACTGCTTACCATTCAAAAGGCTAAGCTACAAGCCACTGATAAGAAACAACGGACGACATGCTCCATCTTGTTTAAAAATGTGGAATCAGCTACAGTTGTCGTGAATTCTAAGTTGGCATAATTGAACGGCCTCGGCATCACACAGGTACATTTCGATGTCACTTGTTTATGTAACAATTCGAATTCGGTTTTAAACAGTTCTCTTTACAACATTGATTGACTCTGTTACATTGTATGCATTCTATACATAGCTTTGCTTTGACTAAAATGGAAGTTCGTTTTCCCAGTTTAGCTTCGATTGGATTTTCATCGATTTGATTGATCTTGGTGTGGATTTGATTTGTTTGATTGAATTAAAATGAATTCTCTGTTGTCAATCGAATTTGTTTGTACCTATTCAAGACAGGAAGTGTTTCTCGTATCCAATTTATCACACAATCGCATTTCGTTTCGATTTCGTTATAATGCATATGATATGATTGGCAACAATTTTGATATGGTTAATTGTTACGGTTTTATGTCCCATATGACTTTCGGGCAACAAGAGTACAATCCAGATCATTTCCAATGTGACTCTGTACCAAAACACCCAAATCGTGAAAAGATTCAATTCATAACGATTGTGATAAAAACCCAGCCGGTTAATTCGCATTGGTTTACTGTTAGCTCGACCGTGTTATCAGTTGGATTCGTAATGGAAATGGATACTCTGTTTGAATTTGATTCGAAGAATGAGATTGACTATATCCAGATTCACGATTTATTTCTATATTAAACTCAGTCATGATTTGTTTCGATTGTTTTCCCAGTTTACAATTATCACTTCTGTTGATTCTATTGTGGTTGTGATCATAATTAATCGATCCTGTCTATTAACTGTGCAAGGATCAGCGATCGAAATCTATGATAGATTTTGGTTGATGCTGTTACGTATGTTTTTATTTATCCATAATCGAAACAGCCTTTCTATCTTTGTATGTGATTAAACGATATGAATATTTTGCTATATTGTTATAACTATAACAGGTGGAAAGTGATTTTGTTGGATCGGATTGTATCTATTGTTCAACAATTACATATGATATGTTTTTCAATTGCATATGAAACAATCTTATTGTTGTTTGATTTTGACTCATTTACCCGATTTTGTGGTAACAGAAGAACAGAGTATTCCTATCTCTGTTTTCAATTGAATCATTTTGATCATGTTTAATGATGAATGATAAAATCATTTTGATTTGTTTTTAAGTAATCATTGGAAGATAATTGGATTTAATTCTTTTAAAAATATTTGATTTGATTTCAATTATGATCTTGTATGTTATTTTAGACTAGCTACAGAATCAGATGATTCTGTAGCTAAGTCTGTAGGATCAAATTTTTATTATTTTGCTAATAAAATATCTTTCTAACTTGTTATTTTTGGTTCATTGCAGATGAATTCGAAATTGCATTGGATTTGATGAGCAGTTAGAGGATATTTGAGATATTTTACTTGCATTTTAATTTCCTAGTTTAGTTGATGTTGGGGATATTTTCCCAGATTATGTAAACAGTTTGATACTATCCACAGGGAGGTTTTACCCTGTGGAGAAACTTATAAATGCTTATTATTTTTGTAATAATGATCATCCTCATTCGTGGGAGAACAAGGATATGGAATTTTAATACAAACTGAGACAGAATTTGATATTCTGCTACAGCTTTAGCTTTTCATGATATCAATATTTTGTTTTATGTTTATGTGTATCTATTTGCATTTGGTTAATGACTACTTTAGCTATCTTAGTCTTTTGCAAATGATATAATTTAATCAATATAATCCATATCTGATTTCTTCCAGTGTATAAAAAACATAGCAATTGCTTGATTCAGTTTGTGAATGACAGCTTTCTCTTCTTCATAATTTGGATTATTAAGTATAAGTTTTTGCATAACAGGTTTCCCTTATTGCAGAGATTTATAAATCATATAATTGTTATGATTTTTTATGTCTTGTTTGTCCTATAAACAACTTAAAGAGCAGTGCAGCCTATCGTTTACGAAAATCTTTTGGATCATCCGGTGCGAGTTTCCTTCCTCCGACCAGCTTTGAAGTCATCATACACAAGGCAAATTTGGAGCATTCCCAGGTCAGTTAGTCACTTGTTTGTTTACTGTTTTTATTAGTAGTTTAGATCAGATATAAGTTTAGTTAGATTTATAGGTAGAATTAGTATATTAGATTGTTTAATTTCAGTAAATATATTAGATCGTTTAATTTCAGTAAGTTTTATTTCTTGTTCATAAAATCATAAAATCAAAAATATATCTCTGGCTGTCTTAGAGCAGAAAGCAAATGATTTTTACAGGTTTTATTCAAATCTGCAAATTGTAGATAATGTATATTTGTGAATAAGTTGTAATTCAATTAGTAATTAGATAGTTAATTATTAGAGTTAGTGTAATAGTAATTAGTAGTTTGTATATATAGATAGTAGATTAGTTAGTTTATTTAGTAGT
Organism: Picea mariana; assembly: GCA_032191745.1. Classification (NCBI taxonomy): domain Eukaryota; kingdom Viridiplantae; phylum Streptophyta; class Pinopsida; order Pinales; family Pinaceae; genus Picea; species Picea mariana. The sequence continues at coordinate 20,341 of JASDQU010011164.1, read as the reverse complement.
TTGTTTTAATTAGATTAGTATATTAGTTTGTTCTTATTTATTGTTACTTAATTTAGTTTCTTGTATTTATTTAGTTTGTTTTATTTAGTTTTATGTTAGTTTAGTTTGTTTTATTTGTTTTAGTTAGATTAATTAGTTAGATTAGTTTCTCTTCTTTGGTTTTCCTACGACCTTAGAGCGGCCAACAGAGCCGTTAAACCCGTCAGGGTGGTTCATTCCAAACGGCTTGGGTTATTAGACAACCCTGGACCGGTTCCACTCTCTCAGTTGACGGACGATCAATTTCGCCCGTCAACAAAATGCGAAGGTGATTTTTTCACTATTGGAAAAAATTTGGATAGAGAAATAACCCTCTAGCATACTTAACCATTTTTCCAAAGCATTGGTGTCTATCTGGCCTTCAAATAAAGGAATATCAAATTTAACTTGTACCTTGAAGGGTGTCACACCTCCGAAGTGACTGTTGGTTGATGGTGGCATCATTGTTGTTGGAAGACATCGAAGGATTTGGGAGAAATTATCCATCATCTCGTTCCTCTGTTGCACGAGGGCTTCCTTGAGCAACAATTTGATAGGATCTCTTGCTCTGTCATATCTCTTTTCTTCTACAACAGGAGGCCACTTGGGTTGCTGAGAGAAATTGTCCTTGAGAGAAACTAGCTCGAGACCCAACTCTTTATACCGTGACCTCGTCAGGGACATGCACTAAGAAACAGAAAGGAGCAGATTTCTTTGATACAATTGATTCAGATTATATTGAGAAAAAAAATGAAGGCAAAGATATAACAAGGAAACACACAAAACTATTGCAAGAAACACAATAATACAGTTAATTTAGATTTAGATTCTATTAATGAACAAAATACAAAAGACTATAAAATGCAAAGCACACAAATTAACTTAAATGTTGGTAGCTTATCCCTAAAGAGAGATATGTGTTGGGTATGGTCATTTGCAAGAAGCTAATCACAAAGAGGTCAAAAAGGCGTTTAACATAAAGCATCAATGAGAAAAACCTACACATCCAAAAACCTAATCGTAGAAAATGAAACACCAAACGTTTGTGGGCCCTGAAGTGGTTAGTTGATACATCAACTTCTCGGGGGCATTACTTTTTCATAGGATCTCTGTTTGGGGCACTCGATAGCTTGTTGGAAAGGTCTAACTGGGAAACACACATTCTGGATGACTCAATACATGCCTCCTAGATCTAATGTGTGTTGTCACGTCAAAAAAACGTTGTTTAGGACCTCAAAACGATCTCAAAATTTTGGGACCTGAAAAAATGACAAGATGTGGAACCATTTTTAATTAATGGAACATGTGGGTGGCCACTAGTATCCACTTAAATCACATTGACTAAATAGTCAAATCCCTGTGCAAAAGGAATCACTTGTTGTACAAACAAGGAGCGAGTCGTAGAAACAAGAAAATCGCATACATCAATTTGATATCTTGTTAAAAGATAAACTTAAAATTATTATTCTTAATAATAATAAATTACAAGATGAATTTAAAATTATTATTCTTAATAATAATAAATTGATTGAGTCTCAATCTTACAAAATTTATCTATCAAAATGCTATCTTTACAAGGCCATAAGTCAAACTAAATGCCATAAGTCAAATTAAATTTAGTGTTTTGCTATTTTATATCATGCATTGGAAAGAATATAATTTCTAAATTTTAGTGATATATTTAATGTTTATATTATAGAATAGGGTATAGTGTACAAAATAGATGTAATAAGTTTCAATTAACCCACCTGCCCAAAATCGCATTTTTCAACCCACATATATATAATATCTAAAGAAAAATATTAAAATATATATGTAATATGCAAAAAATTAAGTAAATATACATGATAACTCGTGACTATTGATCTGCAGTGACCCACTAGGGAAATTTCCTAGTGGCTATTGACCTTGAGTGAAGCACTAGGGAAATTTCCCGCTGCTATAGTGTCCAAACAATCGTTCAACCTCTTACTTCTTGTCCTGTAGGAAGCCAAGGAAAATATATGAATGGAGAAATTTAGTCCCTGAAAAGGGCATCTATTGTATTGGGTGCTTAATATGGGTCATGGCAGGCCTTGAAACCAGGTATTTCCATTCTATATCCCTTTCATTTTTAACATAAGGATTCATTTTTAACATAGAATGGAAATGCCAAGTATTGAAACTAGGTATTTCCATTCTATCTCCCTTAGATATGAACTTGATCATCAAATGCTTGGTTGGTTAAAAACAACAAGTTGAATATCAATTTAGGGTCCTAGAATTCATTGGTGTTGGCAGCTAGATCTATCTTAGTTAGCTTCTTGAATAGTTTGTCTCTTCTAGATATGGCATGGCCACATGCTTGAACAATATCATTGAGGTTCTTTACCTTTTCTTTCCAGCATGCGTTTAGCTAGTCTATTCGATCCAGGGAAGGGAGATCCTCTTGTCTTCTTTTGAATTATGTCATGCCAGTAACTTTAACACCAAATGGTAAAATTTCATCGAGGTAGAAACCTTTCTCGTTCTTGAGATCTTCTTTCATATACTCATGAAAAGCATGCGTTGTTGTTCCAAAAGAGACCATATTCTTTGACATCTCCCAAGCCTTTGTTATTAATTCCATTCTTCTGTTTATATTGTTTTCTACATAGCCTTGGGCCAATGTGAGAAGGCTTGCTGATCCTTTTAACTTTGTCGTAGGTGCAATGGGCCCGACCATTGCCAAAGGAGTAGAAAACAGTGGAAGAGGCATTAGAGTTGCCTCCAATTCTTTGATTCGCTCCTTTAACTTGACGTTTTCAGTTTCAAGGATGCTAATAGAGTTGTCTAGAGTGTCTCCAGTTGCTCAGTGTATCTGGGAGATATGGGAAGGGCGCATGTTCTATAGGTTGATCTATGAACGAGATTTCCCTTTCTTATTCTTTACATCTTTCTTTACAATAATCAATTTTTTGGATTCACTATAAAAAGCAACGCTCTGAAATGCAAAAGAATCTTCTTCGTCCAATGTATCTATGCCAATTATTTTCATCCCAGGATTGTGCGAAGAAATGCTCTCTAGTTGGTTGTCCTCGGGGAACACTTTTTCAATGTCAATTTCTAGTTCCATATCTTCGAGGGAGAGAACGTGGATATCAATTTCTCCTCTTGGTACCTTCTATTCTTGGACTATTGTTTTCCGTTTTTTTATTGCGGGAAGTTTGTGACAACTTTCAATTTTTCTAAAGGGAGGGTTCTTATCTCCTCCTCCGCTTGAAGAACTGTGTGTGACTTTATTACTTGGGTAGTCCATTGGAGTACTGCGCCGAGATGTTGTGGTCTTGGGTGTGACGGTCGGGGATTGGGCACTTTTTTCACACAGGCCTTTTCCTTTGTGCTTAGGCGAGTCATTGGTACTGACATCGAGTTCATTCAGGATAGTGTCAGTGAAAGAACTGTTGAAGTGGTGCCTGACTATGAAATCCCTGACTTTCCAAGGTAGAGAGATGAATTGACTTTTTCTTTTTTCATGGGAAAAATGCAACCAACAGATGTACTGTCTTTCTATTCCAGCAAAAAACATTGTACCAAATATGTGACATTGGTCAAATTCATAGTTCAGCTTCTTACACATAGATAGTCCAGGGAATGGGTAGCAATTCGCCATGACGAAAATTAAATAAGATGACGTAAATAATTTATTTTGCCTTCTGTATTGCAATAACTGGGAAGAGATTTCAATGGAAATCAACTTGCAACAATGGAAGATGGCTTCATCCTTGACCGTAAAATATAAAATATACAGAATCATTCGAGAGATGCTGGTTGTACTTTCTTGTCTCGTTATCCTTGTGAAAAGCCATGAAATTTTCCGAAAAAGGTTTTTAAATGCACTAACTTGTATTATGGCTATGTCCTGGGGAGCGCCCGTTGGGTTTTGTAAGAACTTCGACAAGAGGTCCAATTCATTACCATGCTTCTTTAAGAATTGTCTACAATTCTCGCCCTTGAAAGTAGTCATTGGGTCGGGAAGTGTTAACATCTTTCGAAATACTTGAGGGGATAGGGAGAATTGGGAATGGTTTCCCATCTAGATAATACGTTGATTTGGAATATAGTTATCAGGGCAGCACGTGACCAACTCCTTAAAGTAAAAATATTCGAGGACACAAGCTATCGTTGCAATTCCATATGGCAAGATAACTTTCTTTTGGGCAGAAGGGGACGAGTAGTAGTCATAATCTACAGAGCACTGAAAACTCTGGTCCTCGTGCCCAGAAATATTCAAGGTATCTCCATAGAAATGTTGTTGAGCTGCAACCATAAGTGTATGAGAGCGTTCCTTTGCTCCTCATAGTATTTAAAATGGGCATTGCAACATCATAATATAATCTTCAGTAAATCTTGGTTCAATGTGTTTTAATGGGAGATGTCCTCGACCTTTTCTCCTTTTAATGCCAATATTTTCGATGCGTCAGGTGAGTCGGGACTAATAAGGGCATAATTAATGTGCATTGGGAAGCATGCAAAGTTGGCGAGGATGGAAGATGGTGAAAACTTCTTTGAAACTTTTGTGTACCTGGAAGCTCAACAACTCGCGAATCTGTGAGAACAGGAGCTGAACAATCCACTAAGTATGGAAAGGCGGGCTACAATTCTTTCAAAAAGTTGAGCTAAATAACCATTTTTCCGAGCTGGTATTGCATTTTTGCTATGATGATGCCTTAAAAAAACTAAAATAAGAAACTAATCAGACTCCATAATATTCTCCCATTAACACATTTTAATGGGAGATGTCCTCGAGCTTTCTATGTATTAATGCCAATCTTTTCGAACATCTGTGATGAGTTGTCACTAGTAAAATCATATTTAATGTGCATTGGGAAGGGGCGAAGGTGGCGGGGATGGAGGGGAGTGAAAAATGATTTGGAAATTTTTTGAACGTGGGAGTTCGTGGTCAAATTGTAGATCACCCAAGTTTTGGATGCAATATGTATACTCCGAACATGGGGCATGAGAGTTCGGTAACGCCTACTCGGGAACCCGCAGCCACAAAATTGGCTAAGTAAGGAAACGAAAGCAGTCGGTCGAACTCGTGATGTCGAGACATAGATGGACATAGAATTTGTAATTCTGCCACCTGGGAACCCACTATCATAGAAATGTGACTAAGTATAGAAGAGGAAAAAAATAAAGGGAGCCAAGAACTTTATGCTCGACAGACGAACACTTTGTCTAATAATTGTCAAGCGATAGAAATACAACGACTATGGGGCATGAGAGTTCGGGGCATGGGAGTTCCATAGGGCCCAGCTGGGAACCGGTGGGCATAAAATTCACTAAGTATGGAAACAAACAATAGTCGATCGGACTCATGATGTGAAGATATAGATGGATATTGAATTTTTGAGTCTACAACCCCGGGAACCCGCGAGCATAGACATGCGACTATGTATAGAAGCATAAATGGATAATAGAGGGAAAGAAGAAAAGGGAAAAAGAGACAAGTATAGAAGAGAAAAAAAAAGGGAGTAAAGAACTTTATGCGTCACATAACAACACTTGATATTAAGTATGGAAAGGTGGGTCGGTCACACAGAGTTATCGTAGGCAAAGAGAGGCTTGCAAGTTCGAGGAGCCCAGGGTTGAATTGTAGATAACTGGAGTTTTGTGTGCAAGATGCATATCTGAACACAAGGCATGGGAATTCGATAATGGCTTTGGGGGAACTCGCGGCCATAAAATTGGCTAAGTGTGGAAACAGGTTGTAGTCAGTCAAACGCGTGATGTGGAGATATATACAGATGTAGAATTTCTCACTTCGCCACCCCGAGAACCCGCGAGCATAAATATGTGACTAAGCATAGAACCAGAAACAGATAATACAGGGAAAGAAGAAAAGGGAAGAACGAGTAAGGATAGAATAGGAAAAATAAATGGAGCAAAGTATTGTATTCGTGACACAAGAACACTTATTCTGATAATTATCAAGCTATAGAAACACATAAACTATGGGAAAAATATTTTCATCCATGGAATATAGTTGAAGCTCAACAAACCCTGGTTCAAGATAAAAGAGATGTTTATATCTATCTCAACAAGCAATAGACAAAATATATGACTTGGCACATTTATGTGCAAGCATTCAAATGGAGTCATCGTAGGTATAGTGAGGCCTGGGGGTTTGAGTCCATGGTCAAGTTGTAGATAATCGAAGTTTCAGGTGCAAGATGTATACCGTGAACACGGGGCATGAAAGTTCAATGGAACTTATGCATGAACCTGTGGCCATAAAATTTGCCAAGTATGAAAACTATCGATGTTCGGTCGGAATCGTGATGTAAAGATATAGATGGACATGGAATTTGTCACACTGTCATCCCGAGAACCCGCAAGCATGGACATGGGACTAAGTATAGAACCAGAAACGGATAATAGAGGGAAAGAAGAAAAGGGAGAACAAATAAGTATAGAAGAGGAAAAAGAAAGGAAGCAAAGAACTCTATGGCTCACAGATCAACACTTAGTGTGATAATTATCAAGCGATAGAAACACATCAACTATGGGAAAAACATATAGCTAGACAAATTGGACAACATATGCAGATTAGATTTTTTTTGTAACCATACCTCTTAGTCTCAGGCATACACACTGTATTTGTTGCAACACATTGCAGTCCATCCTTGTGCCCAAATACTGTGTTCTTGTTTCAATGTAGAAATACAAAGAATACAATGAACATCAAAGCAAGTTGCTACGTAGGAACACGTGAAAAAAAAGATGGAGTACAAATTTATTTATTTGAATATAGCAACACAGAAAATAGAATTGACATAAAGACAAGTCAATATACAAGAAGATATGGAGTATCCAAGGAAAAAAATAATAGAGTTGCAAATTAGTGTAACAAATATAAACAGAGTAAATGAAAAACAATTAGATATGGAACACGGGTAGAAATATGCACCTTTGCATAGATTCTTCTAAATCTCTGGTTAAGAGTTATTTGTCGTGTCCAGTTTTCCAGTTTGTTTCTATGAAAAAAAGCACAAAACAAAATGGACATGAACATAAGTTGACATGTAAAGAAAAAAGCGAGGAATATGTACATAGAGTAAATAAAATAGAATAAAAGGAAAAGAGTAAGAGATAGTGTTAGAAGAATGTACTATTTTTGTTTTTTGTTTTTTTTGTTCATCCATGTTTGTGTATATATAAAAATTTGTGTAAAAAACGTTTGTGCCCAAAATCAATTACAAAGCAGGGAAAACTAAGTAGTTGGATAGTGTGGTTTTCTGCAACAATATAGACAGATATGCTTTGAAACATAGAAATATGATTTTGCAATATGTTTGATGTATATTTCATAATTCAAGTGCAATACAAATTGTATCGTGATCAGACTAGTATGTGTACAAACCAAGCAAAACTAAGAAGTTGGATAACTCTGTTTTATGCAACAAGCTAAACATATATGCTTTGAAACATAGAAATATGATTTTGAAATATGTTTGATGTATCTCTCATAATTCAAGTGCAATATCAATTATATCGTGATCAGACCAGTATGTGTCTAAGATAAAGACGTTGTACTGAGAAATGGGCACATTCGACCATACATGGTCAATAAGTGTGTTTTGTACATGGCTTGTGTTGTTCAAAAGAAAGAGGAAACTGTATTTGCACATGTAGTTTTGCAATTCTTTTGTTCTGGCATTATTCTGTAGCATGTCAATATTGAAGTCTCCTACATTGAAAATGGTTTCGTTGAGATGCAAAGGGTCCAATGCATTGGAAATAACATTTAGTATGTTAGAGAATGTTGCATGAGGAGAATCATAGAGATTCAATATTGCAATTTATGATCCATTGAAAAATACTTTTGCAAGCACCATCTGAACATTGTTTTCTTCAAAATGTATATGCTCCAAAATTGTTACATGTTTTTTCACCAATATCATCACCCCATGTGTAATGTAACTCGATATGCAATTGTGATTTGGAAATTGTTTGTTTTGCATGCATAATGCCATGTATGTTTCCTATAAGCACAGAATATCAGATTTCATTGTGTCATAGTCATTGAGTATATCATCCATATGTGCATGTAACATGCGTGTGTTAAGTGAAAGAATTGATACAGATGAGTTTGTTTGTATGGATTGGTAATCATACTGCAGATGCCACTTTGCGGTAGTCCTGAGGTGTTGCATCTCAATATCACCTTTGTATTTGACTTTGAAGTTATCTTTTGTAAGAGGACTTAGTAAATACAAGGAGTCTATACTTATAACATGGGACAATGTTGTGTATACAAGTCCATGTATTTGAATTCCAGCAGGCTCAAATGTAACACTATCAAGCGTTAGTCCTTGCGATTTGTGAATTGTATGTGCACATGCAAGTTTAATTGGAAACTATTTTCGAATCTTCAGTCGACCTGTCTTTGCTGATGTCGATACTGGTTTTGATATTCGCAAGATAGGTGTCCAATCGCTTGTAGTGTTTGAATTATATAGATAAGCCAACTTGTTTGCTTGTCGGTGACCTATATGTGGTTCATGGAACTTAATCCAGAGGACATCAAGTGTTTTTGTTTTGGTATAGCCTTTGAGTATTCCATCTGCACCATTGACTACGCCATCATGTGAATCATAGTTGCAGGCATATATTTCAACCATCATGTCTACTTTCAAGACAAGTTGCAAAGGTAAAGTGGTTGTATGTTCATGATGTGGCACATTTCCATGGTTGTCTTCTTCGAGGTCAATTGAATTGATGATGATATCATCACCAGGCACGAGCGATAGCATGAACCTGTTATGCATTGCAACATCCCTATTTGTGTAGAACAGGTAAGGGAAGGTTGGGTCTATTGGTACAGGTCGCATGCACCTTGAATTAATATATGTTAAGTCATCATGTGTTTGGTTGTTTGTCCGCATTCTATTTAGAATTGCAATAAATGTTTCATCTGTCTGGCACATTGTCATATGCAATTCAAAGCATTTAATATTGTCTTTTCAGAAGTCATGTGTCACTGTTTGCATGTTCACCATAGGTTGTTCAAATATCAAAGAATCTTGGATGGGTTGTGCCTAGTAAAGATCCCCACATAATATCATGTCAATATTTCCAAAGTATTTTGTGTGCACATGTTTTATGTTTCTTAGCCGGTTTTCAATGGAATACAAGAAGCGACTTCCAATCAAAGATGCCTCATCTATGAAGACAATTTGCAGTTCATCATAAATCTTAGACAAGGTATCTAATATTTCCTTGTTGAGTGGAAGAAACTATGACTTGTTAAAAGGCATCAAAAATGCAGAGTGGACAATTGTTCCACCTGCATTATATGCAACTTTTCCTGTGTATGCAACTATTAGGACCTTTGGTTTCATAGGATCAGAGGAATTGTTTGAATCATAGATTCGTATAAGCATTTGGAATAGTGATTTTTTTGCGAATGTCTTGCATGTTCCTGCTCCACCTATAAGGAACAAGTGCACAGGAGTGTGCATGCTCAAGTGTTTTTTAAGTGCAATGTCCTTTAGAATTGTTAGTTGTTCTTGATTCAATGGACGTCTGATTCTTTGGTATTCATTATTTTCAATAAGGAAAGGATGTTTTGTGACTTGAAAACCAAGATTGATACGTTTTTCAATGCTGCGTGCTCAAGGACGAGGCAAATCTGCTTGCAAGTCATAGGACTCGCAGGGAGTTCTGGTTGTTTTTTCGGTTTGTGAATGTCTCATCAAGATTGTCAGGGTTTTCTAGTTCATTAGTTGCACTTTCTAGATCACCCCATGTTGGATTAACATTGTAAGCAAATCTAGATTCATTGGTTTGCACTATAGTCTCAGAGGCAATATACGCAGCTTCCCATGTAGGGAAGTTATGTTTTAATGTGTTTTCATTTTCATCGAACGGAACATATAACATTAGTTTTCATAGTCAGTATGTTTGTTGTATTTGACAAACCGTATCACTGACGATTTTTTTCTTTTTGATATGGGTGCACCATTTTTTTCGTAATGTGATACAAATTCGGCTAAGCAGATATGCTTAGTAGGAGATGGACACTGGAGGTAATAATCAATAATAGAGCAACATAGCACGTTCTATGAATTGTCAGGCTCTTGTTCTAGCAAAGACGGTGGTTTAAGGACAAATGTGTGTTTCTCAAGTAGAGATGTGTTTATGAAGACACATTTTATTGAACTACAATTGAGGGGCAGGGAAAGTGAAATGTGGACTGCTTGTTGAGAAGACATTTGTTGAAGATTAAGTAATGTATTACGAAGCGTGTGTATCATTTGTATAGCATCAATATGACTTCTTTCATGTTCTTTTTGTATTCTTCTGAATGCACTTGTCATAGATTTGTCAACCTTTGTCATATACGAGGTACAGTATGATGTTGTAGCATATGAATTGAGGACATACTGCGCATCTATATTTGCATTCCACATAACTGGAATTTCCTTGGAGAAATTGTTGTTCCAGATATGGGAAAGTTTTCTTTTAAGTAAAACTATTGGTTATTTAAGCGTACATTGTATGGCTTGGATGTACTCATTTTCTGTTAGATTTAGCTCTGTCAAGAAGTCATCGAAGCTCATTAACCCATCAAAGTCTTGTTGTTCTAGAAATGCGAACAAGGATCTAGATTTCTCAATGACAACATTGTCCTCTAAACTAAGTGGTTCTATGATTCCTATTGTTCTCATTGGTGGCACGGGGAAGTTGTATCTACAATGCGAGTTTTTTCGTTTCTTACAACTTTTTGTATGATAATGTCTATGAACTTTGGCAAGTTCTGGATCCAAATGATATGTGTTGCATGTTATGTATTTTTCCACAAATTGTTTGATCTATGAGTTGTTGTCAGCTCCATAGACCGATGCACCCTCTATCCACAATAGTGTGTGGTCATGCTCACTCCCCCTATTCTGAAATTCAGTCACAAAAAAGTAGTCCAATATTTTTCCAAAAAACATTTCATCATGGCATATCAATTGTCTCAAAGCATTTATTCTATGTCTATAGTAGTGAGTACATGTCACTGCGTATTTTCTTATGAGGTAGTCAATGCTATCATTTTCCGGTGTATCTGTTTATTTTTTGCGTTTCCTGTTCTTATGCAAGTCAGATCATTGAAAAAATAGTTTTTTTGTTTTGTTGAAAATAGTCAAGAGAGATGCGAATGTTTTTGAAATCTATGTATCCAATATCAGATTTCAAGAATTTTTCTAGGTTTACTTTGTACTTGACATCTCTGGCTAACAACTTTCTTCCTTGTAGTTGTCCTTTTCTTATTCGCACCCACATGCAAGACAACACTTGCTCTATCATGATGCGCATTGTTTTGAAAAACAAATTTGTTATGTGATAGGAGAATTCACCGCTTGAATGTAGCAGCTCCCATCAAACTATTTTATGATAACTGAATCATTCTGTAATATCACTAGGACATGGATCTCCATAGAAAAGTGTTGGGAAGTTCATTTCCTCAACAAATTTGTCCTTGAATATTCCAAGTGGACGTTGCCCCTCATCAGGTGCAATTTCGACAATCTTGTCTTGCAAGTCACAAATGCGCCGTGAATCAATGAATCCATGTACTAATGTCTCGGCAAATGTTTCAGTCTCTGATTCATTGCTTGTATCAAATTCACTAGTAGTTTCGAGAGTCTGTGAAGAGTTGTCATCCCCTTCTCCGAGAACACTGTTCCAGTTCTCATTTATACAAATGTTATGTGCTTTGTACAGGGCCCTAGAACATAATTCTTTTAATTCTTTCATGACAACATGCACACGCACTTTACCTATCTGATATGCATTCTTGTATTGCAAGCGTATTTTGAGAGCCACAACAATTGTCATTATAACGCTAATGAATTGTCACAAGGCTTTTTTCACAACATCTAGTTGGATAGGCACATTAATAATTGATCTTGTTAAGCCCATTTGGGGTCGTTTATAGCCCCAGGGTCTGATTTGTGCAAATGCAATTCGCAAAGACACAAGTTTCTCTTCAAGATCTATAAGAACACTTACATATAATAGTGGTGTATTACATCTTATTTGGTTAGGTGTTGCAAACTGTGGCAGTTTTCCATTTTCAAGGGACCGTTTGCATGGAAGACAAAAATTTTCGCTGGAAAATGTTTTATCATTTAGTGTCAAGCGGACGTATTCTGCTTCCAAATCAGGCGTGAAAGACTTAGTGTTTTTTGCGAAATTCAATTGATCACAAATTGCACATGCAATTGAAGGAGTGTCTTTGATTTGTTTCACATAGGTCTATCTTGCATCTTTATTCTGTAGGGAAGTATGCGTAGAAAGTGTTTGTTGGTTTTCATTGGTAGCAGTGCATGTTGTTGGTTCTAGCCCACAAAATGTGATTTTTTCCTCTCGGATAGTGCCATCACCATTGTGGGATATGTGACTGTACCTGTTTCTCTTGTGTTGTGCACGAAAAAAAAAAATTAGGTTGTGATATGTCAGTTTTTGTCTAGAAGGAAGCGTAGTAATGTATTTTTTCTCTCACGTATGACCTTTTTCAAGTTGTGATAACTTAGTCTACTTTTTTTGTTCAAGGGAAGGATGACCTCATGGCAACTGAGATGAGTTTCATTCTGATTAAATAACATATGATGCCTATGCAAATTCGATGTGGTTTGGCTAGCATTGACACTGGACCCTGAACCCATAGTATTTCCCATACCATCAATGTATTTTTTCCTCTCATGTATGACCTTTTTCAAGTTTTGATAAGTTAGTCTATGTTTTTTGTTTAAGCCCTCTATGGCCTGATCAAAACCTGGACAAGTTTCACGCATGACCTTTTTCAAGTTGTGATAAGTTAGTCTATGTTTTTTGTTTAATCCCTATATGGCCTCATCACAACTGGGATAGGTTTCATTCTCATTAAATATCATGCTACGGGTATGCACATTCAATGTGGTTTGGGTGGCATGGGCAGTGGACCCTGAACCAGTGGTATTTCCCATCAAAGGTTGATAATGTATATGTGGCGTATCTTTTTTCAACGAGATGATGTCAATTGTTTGATCGTAGTTTGAATCAATATACCAAGAACGGACACTGTCATCTGGCAGGATCAACCAAACCTGGATATTTACTATGAATATGATAGATAGCCATTGCAAACGAAATCTGCCACCCTCTACATTTCCTTTTTCATATGGCAGTGCCATGTTTACAAGGTATTCTTGCCAACTTCCAATTGTCGACATATTTTCTAGGAGATATGGCTAAAGGTGTTGATGCAAACAACTAAAATCCTGTTGGTTGCCACCTATAATTGAATTGCAAAAGGATTGTACAATGTAAAGCCACAACGACTGCACATCGAACTTTGTTGCTACCAAATAGCAAATTGCATTGAACATACTATCTCCACAATTGTTGCTATCTGCAAGCCATGGCACTGTACATGATGCATAATTCATTTCCATTGTGATTCAAGGTATTTGAAAATGAGGAACAAGTAAATCTGAGGTCCTCCAAGATTACATATGGATAATTTTATATACAGTAGTGGTTCATAATGACCACTGACAGGATTGGCATCATGGAACAAGATGTAATATGGATCGCTGGATGCAGTTCTATTGAATAGTAGATATCTTGTTTTTCTTGTCAATGACCACATTCCAATTGATATATTGAACCACTTAAACAACCACCATATACAAAATGTATCTCCCCAAAGTCCTCTCTCATGTGCAGGTAGAATTGCAGATGCAGACAACCGCATCTTTGAAAAATACGTAGTGACATCATGTATTACATGCAACTGCCAAAGGAATTCAAATGCCAATTCATATTTGTACGAGTCCAATGCCTCAACGTCACCATTTTTAAACAGTCTAAGAAATTCAATAGAACCTAAAATGCTTCGAAAAGGCAACCCCCTACAGTATACGAGAATGCATCCAATCTAAAAATCCCATTGGTATGCGATACCTGGTCAATGTTGTCATGGACAATCGAGTCTGTATCTATTTCATAGGACTCAACATCTATTACTTGTTTCATCTCTTAAACTGTGATTTTCAAGATGTTTTTTACCTATATTCAATTTATATGCAAACAGAGAAAAGAAAATAAAAATAAAAACAAAAAAAAAAGACAAATAGAAAATTACAAGTGCGAAACTGCATACCAATTCCGCTATCTATCCTTCAACCTTCTTCTTGTCAAATTCAATCCTCGTTATTCGCCACAGCATATGACAAGAAAACAAACGTACAATGAACAATGAAGCAAACAGAACAGACAACGCAAATAAATAACACTATAAATTTGTTGAGCACAAAGACCGAGTATTCAAGGTATATCATTTTTGAACCTATTCCTAGCGTGCATCCTACAATATTTTCAGAGGAAGAATATGCTTTGCAAGACACAAAGCACAGGACAAAGGCAACAGGTGGATGGATTTTACCCTGGAAGATGCTTGCCCCCTGTGACAACTCCGAACTCCTTTTCTAAAACCCTTTGCATTGCTATTTTGGAAACAGCTATGGCATGATATCTAGAAAGTGGAAGTTGGCATATGTGATTGGAAGGGAACAACCTGGAAAAAATGCACCAAACACATGGTTTCTAGAAACAGAAAATAAAAGGAGAACATCTGGTTTTCTTTTTTATATTTCATTGTAACTACAATAGATCTAGGTTATGTGACCAACATCGACATTCAAATCGGAACAAGACGTTTGGAAGGGAACAAACTAAGAAAAATGCATGAAATGTATGGTTTCCACGAACAGATAATATGAGGAGAACATTGGGAACAAACGCTCCAAATGTATGGTTTTCAGGGGCAGGAAAAATGAGGAGTTTTCTTTTTTATATGTCACCACGGTTGCGACAAAGGCACGTTCTGTATAGAACATTGACATTCAAGAACAAGGAAAAGATTTTGGGTGTAGCAGCCACATAGAAAGATGTTTTGCAACAGGGTTGTGAGGCAGGGACTCCTAGTATTGAAAATTCTTGCTTGCAAGTTGCAAATAGAAAACAAGGAATAACAACGAAACCATGGCACATAAACTTACCTGTCAACAAAGGATGACAGAAGAGCAGCTCCAAAACCTGCAAACCGCAACAACATGTCCCACTGCTTGCAAAGTTGAAGAAAAAAAAACCAGTGAACAACCACGAAGAGGTCCAACTACAGTTGCAAGACCTCAACTTTGCAAAGTTGAATCAAACAACAACAACAACCAGCATTGAACGAACCAACGAAAAAGCATCAACCAGTCAAGTAATAATGTCGATGAAAAACAACATTGCCCAAATTCACTGCAGACAACCCTGTATCAAAAAATCGAAGTAAATTGTATTGTAACACAGTTGTAGAATAAACATTTAAGACCGTGAGGCCTGTTAGGAAAACACTTAAGGCTATCAGAAATATCAAAGTGTGTCGCACTGTGCAAACATTTAAGAATATGTACACACCAATGAAAAAGAATCTCGAAACACGCAACAATAAAGAACATAAAGAAAATAAAAAATAACAATAATAATAATAATAATACAATAGTTCGAACACTGGAGACTATGCTAAAAAAAAATTACTCAGATGACAAAGTAATATGAAAACTGACTATCCATGCTCAAAACTTTGGATATCCAAACATTTCAATATGAATGAATAGTACAAATTCAAAAACACCGTAGATGATAAAAACTTTGGATATGCCAACATATAAATCATTGGGAATAGCAAAGTTGGAAATAAGACCTCAAATCTATTATTCAACAAGATCATGACATATATGGGTTTTTTGATTGTATAAAAAATAATGTTTTTTGTTTTGTAGTTCGAACAATAGAAATTATGCAAAAATTTGTAGTCAAACAAAAAACTAATATAAAGTCAACGAATTGTCAATCGCTATAAACTTTGGATATCTAATTCAGTATGAATAGTCCAAATTCAAAAATACCGTAGATGTTAAAAACTTTGGATATGCCAACATATAAATCATTGGGAATAGCAAAGCTAGCAATAAGACCTCAAATCTATTATCCAACGAGATCATGACATATATGGGTTTTTTGATTGTATAAAAATAATGTTTTTTGTTCTGTAGTTCTAACAATAGAAATTATACAAAAATTTGTAGTCAAAAGAAAAACTAATAGAAAGTCAAAGAATTGTCAATAGCTATAAACTTTGGATATCTAAACATTTGAGTATGAATAGTACAAATTCAAAAATAATGTAGATGTTAAAAACTTTGGATATGACAACATATAATTCATTGGGAATATGGAAGCTGACAATAAGACCTTAAATCTATTATCCAATGATATCATGACATATATGGGTTTTTTTATTATATAAAAAATAATATTTTTAGTTTTGTAGTTCGAATAAAAAAAGAATGCAAAAATTTATAGTCAAACCAAGAACTAATATAAAGTCAATCAATTATCCATAGCTATAGTCCCCTTAGGCATGAGTAACAAGGCCATAAGTCAAACCAAGTGCCATAAGTCAAACTAAATTTGATGTTTTAGTGCTATTTTATATCATGCATTGAAAATAATATCATTTCCAAATTTTAGTGATATATTTAAAGTCTATATTATAGAATAGGGTATAGTGTACAAAATAAATGGTGCCATAAGTCAAACTAAATTTGATGTTTTAGTGCTATTTTATATCATGCATTGAAAATAATATCATTATATTTAAAGTCTATATTATAGAATAGGGTATAGTGTACAAAATAAATGGTGCCATAAGTCAAACTAAATTTGATGTTTTAGTGCTATTTTATATCATGCATTGAAAATAATATCATTTCCAAATTTTAGTGATATATTTAAAGTCTATATTATAGAATAGGGTATAGTGTACAAAATAAATGTTTGAACCGAAATGCAAGAAGTTTCAACTTTGAACCCACCTACCCAAAATCTCATTTTTCAACCCCCATATATATACTAGCACAGCCACTGTTTACAGTGGCTGATGAACGCCGAAAGGCTGAACTTATGGAGGAGGTAACCGGGCAGTTCCCGGAAATCCTAGGCGCATCTTATACGATCTCCGCGAACGTTCTTGGTATGATTTTCACCCATCCCAAATCCTCTACGCTTCAGCTTTATCATCCTCCACGAAAAGATTCGCTTCCTCGTCCTCCACGAAAAAACTCGGTTCCAACTGGGAAATGGAACGTGTCCACAACCAGAATATGAATTGCGCGGACAACTGGAAAATGAAACGTGCCCACAGAATATGAATTGCGTGGACAATTGGAAAATGAAACGTGCCCACAGTCAGAAATGAAACGCTCAAAAAATGAAACGCATCTATAGCTGAGGTTAATCATTTAAACGTGGCAATTATATAGTGCTACAGTAATTTCTTAATATAATTAGGTAAATGTTAAAAAGTAAATAGGTTAACTGATGCATTCAAAAATACAAGGAAGTTATGAAGAGTAAATTACATTCATTGATTTGGGAGGACGACTAAGAATATGCCAGCATCTTCAATTGTTAGCCATCAGATTAAAATTTTAGATTAAAAGGTGATTAATTGTGCCCATTATCAATAGGTATACGCCTTTCGACGTAAATATTCAAAAAAAAATATTAAAATATATATATAAATGCAGAAAATTAAGTAAATATACATGATAACTCGTGGCTATTGATCTACAAAGACCCACGAGAGAACTTTCCTAGAGGCTATTGACCCACAGTCAAGCACGAGGGAACTTTCCTGCTGCTACAGTGTCCAAACAATCATTCAACCTCTTACACCTTGAAACCAGGTATTTATCTTTGTGAACTAGTAAAGCATTGAAGCTGAAAGGGGAATCCATTGTATTGGGTGGGTGCCTGGTCTTTCCCCATGAGGCCATGAAACCAGGTGTTGAGGCGATGAAACCAGGTGTTGGATGTATATTAGGGTGTTGATTAGCTGTTTTAAGAAATAATTTTTTCGTTTGAATTTAACTATATAAATTTACACTAATCAAATTATTATTTTTTATTTTTTTATTTTTGTTTAAAATCTATTGCTATTGCTGGATACAAAAATGGATTCAATATACTAAAAAAAACTTCTAAGACCAAATCATCCTTTCTTAAAATATTTACTCTACTTCTATACTTTTGGCCGCCTCCACTCTTCTCAAGTAGAGTTGTTTCCAACATAGTTTAAAGACAAGTAAAAGAGTTTCAGTTAGTTGTAGAAAGTTTTAGAATCTATTATTAATAATTTTTATATATTTAATTCTGCCCCAGCATCACTGCAATGAAATTCATTAAGAATTTTAAAGCTGCAGCTCTGGTGTTCTGTTTTGTATTCCATTTTTATGTGTTTATGAAAGAGTTCTTACAGCCGTAGCCGTAGTTGTAAGGAACTCGTCCCTACCTCCTTCAAATTGGTACGAGAGCTTGAGAGAGCCAACGTGATAATCAGAGACCGTATTCTGCCAAAAGTTAGAGAGGAAGCGACATATCGCGGAAAGTTGCAGTGAAGGCTGCAGATCTGCTGAAATCGTGAGGGTTTCAGGTAGAGACCGCAGTAACTTTGCTGAGGACAAAGTGAGTTTTCGCTCCGTCCGCTGAAGAAGCTGAGCCCTCCGTTCAAGATATAGCCGCCGGAAAAAGGGAGCAGCGGCTATCCAAACCCTAGACACTGCTCGCTAAGATAGTGCACGCAGATTCCAGCCGTCTGAGCTTTGAAGTTTTTTGTGGGGTTTATGTGAGAAGCGGCAAGCAGCCAAGGAGAAGAAGCCGCCATGGGTTGTTTCATCCCACGTCGTGGAGTTTATGCCCAAGTCACGAGTCAAAGTTTTAAACAGCTGCAAAATCGAAATACCCAAGGAAAAGGCCCGTGGACACTTCACTATTTTAATTAAAAAGCCAGACTCTTCATTATTTTAATTAAAAAGCCGTTAATTTTGAATGAGGGCGCCTGGTACTTTTTCATTATTTTAATTTTAGAGGTCGAAATGGGCGGTCTGGACCTGCTGCGATTGCTAGACGACTGGATCGCTTCCTGGTCGCTGAAAGTATCATAAACTCGTCGGGATTCCCATCTTCGTGGGTTGAGTTCCCCTTTGTGTCTGACCACGCGCCTGTTCTCCTTCAGTTACGGTTTCCAGCTCTTCGTCCCTCTTCTCCTTTTAAGTTCAATCATCATTGGCTTGCGACCGAGTCCTACGCTGCTATAGTTTTAATGCTTTGGAGAGATCCTCGTTATCAAACTGAAGTTAATCCTCAAAGGCGCCTCCTCTGGAAATTGAAAGACCTCAAGTCCAAATCGAGAGCTTGGCTCCATGATCAAAAAGCTACACAAAAATCTAGTTTATTAAACTGGAATCGGATATTTCCCAGCTTATTCACTCCTCGTCTCTTACTGCTTTGACATTGGAGGAGTCGGCTACACTAAAGCAGCTTGAGACAAAGCGAGCCTCCCTCCTTCTTTCGGAAGAGAACAGCTGGAGATTGCGCAGTCGCGCGACTTGGTTAAAGTGTGGTGATACTAATTCAAGATTTTTTCATAAAGTTGCCAGTTTCAATAGAGATAAGAAGCTCATTTGGTCGATTGAAGGTAGTGGAGATGATATTATAAGTGGTCAAAACGCTCTCCACGAGGAGGCTGTCACTCACTTCAGTGGCCTATACAAAAAAGCCACTAATCTCGACATTCCGGGGATGGTGTCTACGGCCAGTCTCTTTCCAAGCTTTGACTCTGCTGTTGAGGCTGCTGAACTTTACAAACCGGTTTCTCTGTCCGAATTAAA
The DNA here is from genome assembly GCA_032191745.1 of Picea mariana. NCBI lineage: Eukaryota > Viridiplantae > Streptophyta > Pinopsida > Pinales > Pinaceae > Picea > Picea mariana. Next base: position 545 of record JASDQU010011164.1, on the reverse strand, counting down.
AAATAACCTGCTTCACTTCAATTCGGAAAGAAGTCCTGGTCCTGATGGCTGGTCAACAGAATTTTTCTGTTACTTTTTTGACCTTGTTGGTGTAGATCTTCTCCAGATGGTGGAGGACTCCCGTATCACTGGAAAGATTGTGGGTAGTCTCAATTCTACATTCCTTGTCTTGATCCCGAAAGAAAGTAAGCCGCTCTCCTTCAGTGACTACCGCCCGATCTCCCTCTGCAACCTCATTTACAAGTTAATTGCCAAGGTTATATCCAATCGGATTAAGCCTTTCCTTGAAAGGAGACTCTCTGCGGAGCAGTTAGGTTTCTTGCGGGGCAGAAGAATTCAGGATGCGATTGGTGCTGCCCACGAATGCATCCACGGCATTAAAAAGAAAAATCTAAAGGCTTTGGTTATGAAACTCGATCTCAAACAAGCATTCGATTGTGTCGATTGGGAGTTCTTAAGACTAATTCTATACTCAGTGGGGTTTGATGATTTGTTTATCAACTGGATTATGTCCTGTGTCTCTAGCTCTAATTTCGCAGTATTGA
>JASDQU010011163.1:40618-55757 GCA_032191745.1 Picea mariana | reverse complement strand
CAGAGTAGACAATTGCAAAAGCTTGAAGGTTGGTAGTTGGAGGAGAAAGATGGTGGAAGAAAGAGCATGTGGTTACATAGTTTGTAAACCAATTCCTTCTTCCAGATAAGCAAAATCCGAATTCGAAAAGGGGAGTACCTTGCAGCTGGATTCGACCCGAATGACACACTGCTCTGATCGTGATCCACAGGTATATCACCTGCGAAGGTAGATTTTTACTAGTCTATATCTACCACATTAGGATATTAATGCATTTAAATGGTGATTACCCCTTAAATATGCCTTATTTTCTACTCAAAATCCTGACAAAGATGTCAAAGAGAATGCAATCACTTTCCACCAATGCTAAGAGAAGTCTATTTCATCAAGTCCTAATTAAGACTTTAGTTATGTCTGCTTTAAGAGAATTACAGAAGCCCTGGAGCTGGCTCACACAATCTTTAAACCCTAACACATAGTCCAACAAACATAAGAAAGGCAAAGGGAGAAAGATTGTCACACATAGCGAAAATATTTCAGTTAATGAAACCCCTGTTAAAGAAGAGATGCCCGACATCAGGGTGATGAGGAATAGCAGAAGTAAAATGCCTAAGTTGGATCCAGAAATCGGAATGTTTTATGAAGAATATGTTAGAGGGGAAAATGATTTAGATAAAGATTTTAATACTCGAACTACAGTCAAGCATGAATTGCCATCAACCAATAAAAGGGGCGCTGCAGTCAAAAGGAAAAAGGTTAAAGGTGTGTCTGTATCTCAAAAACCTAGAAGGAATTCTACTAGGGTTACCAACAAGTACAGACTGAAGTCAAAGGCCATGTTTAATCCATCAATCAAAGAAGAAAACATCATAGTTATAGAAGACAACTCTAAAAATGCTGAAGCAGGTACCAGGAAAAGGGAAAAAAGAACTTCATTGCTTAAGAAACCAGTAAACAAAGGTAAACAAATGTTTTCATTATCTATAGGACCTATAACGAGAGCTTCAACCAGATTAGAAAAAGATAAAGAGATGGATAAAGGTATTAGTGAAACCCCTGAGAATAAACAAGATTACCTTGTAGACTCATATCACATATCAGAAGTGCCTGAAGCCATAGATTCAACAAGTTTTGACGAAGAACATAGCTCGGGATTAGTCTCTAAGTACCAAGTTAAAGCAAAGGAGCCCAAAGTTTCCTTAAACCTAAATGAGCCTGCACCTTTTGAATAATGCTCAGGATTCAGGTTTAAAATTAGAACTGATGAAGAGAGGATCAAGGAATTTCATAAAATAGTGAGACAATTAAAGAAAGAAAAGGCACAAATAGAACAATGGAATACTCGTCAGCAAGAAAGGATTCAAGATTTTAAAAAGAAGAAGAAAGAGAAAAGGGCATTGCTCAAAGAACTCAGGGAAATAAACTTTAGACTCTATTGGCACAATGTCGTGCTTACCACCAAGCTCAAACAGAAAAATGCTAAAGCTACAGTTGTGATTATATCCTAAAGGTTACATGGAGGTTTCCACAATCATGATTTTAATGTTTTCCAGGAAATATGGCAATGTCTACTTGTTTTTGGTCAGTGAGATGCTAAGACCTCAAACTGTTTGACTAAATCAAACTAATTCCTATTTTGTAGAAACAAATGTAATGCTGGCAAGATCATACAATATCAAGCTGTTGAGCTGTGATCTATTTTGGGATTGTAGAAGCTCTTTTTGATTGAACTACCTTAGTAGATAGATACTATTAGAATCTAGTCATTAAAGCTATACTAGATGATAGGATCTGGAGGTTTTATGGATAGTTTAAATAGACAAAGGAAAGACTATGTGGAGGTCGAAAAATTGGAGATCCAGGGGACATTTTTGTGAAATTCCTTGTAAAGGAATTTATGTTCAATTTGACACTTAATAGAAAAGGCATATGGATGGTTAGACCCTCTTTTCTACTCTGTTATTTCTTTCTTCATGCTTGAATTCATTATTCAGATTGCAATGCTTTTTTATTCTTGACTGTTAATTTATACAGTGAAAATTTTACTGTGGAAATTATTTTTCAAGTTTTGATATCAAGCTGATAGTCTTGTTTCTTTCTGAAATTATGAGACAAGAATTTATGTGAAGTTGACAAATTGAAGGCTTCATCTTCCTTTTTCTTAATTGGTTTAATCCATCTATGTGTCCACCTTTTATTCATTCAATGGGATATGCTATGTTCTGATCTTGATTTTCATGTTATGTTGTAACCTTGAGCCAGTTTTCAACCACCTTACTCAAAAAACCAAATCATAAAACCTTATAAACACTTTTCAATAAACTAATAATGCCCTAGCTTGCCCTCTCATAGTCAAGTGAAACTTTAGGGACTAACATAAACAATGGAAGAAGATATAAAATATTTTTAAAAACAAATGAACTCTCTTCAAAAAAATACCATCAACACTTTAAAAATCTGGGGGAATGATATTAGATGATCTAAATTGTACCCACACAAAAAAAAGTTCTTTTAACCAAATAAATTAAATGGTGGGAAAAAGGAAAGATTTCAAAATGAATTTGAAAAATGTTGCAGAAATGACTGTTGGGACAGGTCTAAAAAATATTTGGAGTGGTGGAAGAAAGGACAGATACATATATGGGCTTTGTTTGAAGGATTTCCCTTCAAAAAATGGCTTTAGAGCCTAGTCACACCCTGTTAATGACCATAGGGAGACCATAAAGGATTGGTCGCACCTTGTAGAGGACTATAGGGTGACCACCAAAGACTGGTCACACAGAGCAGTGTAATTCTTTGTATGGTCTCTCCCTACAATGGAGAAACTAGCGACCAAAAGGGTTTTGTCACTTTGTGGTCACAAATAACCCACGATCGTGATCACGCAAGTGAAAAAAATAATATATATGATACAGATCTATCAGATCTGGGTCTGAAAATTTTCAAATAGACTTGGAAAAGACTTATGGATAGAATGAAAACAAAAATTGGGGCTTAAAAGAGGCAAAAATATTGAGAATATGAATTCAAAAGTTGAGGAAGAAACTAACTAAACAACAATGACTACCCCAATGGAGTCTCCAGTCTGTTGTAGGGAAAATCCACCCTACAGGAGTTATCTCCCTTAGGCTCTTCCTAGACCTAAGATAGAATAGAGATGCAAGAAACATATTTTCCTGCATCTAAATTATACACGAAAATAATCTACGAGTTGATGGAATGAAAGTCTTACCTAGTGATCAGACGTTTATCCCTACACGTTCCTTTGCTATTATCTTTTTCAAATATTCCCTTTGCGCTTAACAACATGAATCTGCACACATAGAGACACAAATAAACCTTTCACAAGATCACATGAATCATGTATAAATCGATAATAGATCTAGTGACATAACATAAGAATATCAATTCCCTACAAAGATCATAGCAATTACATACAGTCAAGTGAGGAGAAAATTATTGTACATCTTCTATTAATGGAAAAATGGATTACAACTTACAATCAAATAAGTTAATGTAGTCCTTTCCCAAGTTTTGTAATCAAACCTCTAGTAAAAGTTTGCTTACTCCTTTTTCTCCCCCTTCTCCCATGAGAAATCCTCAACATATACAATAATATAGATAAGATCAAAGTTTAATATAGATAGTATATAGATACCCAAGATAAAAATATTCTCGAGGTCGAACCACAAAAAATATGAGGTCTAATATCATGTCTTGGAAACTAATCCTAAATATGGACTAACAAACTCAATTGTGCCCTGCATTCTTGCAAGAAGCTACTGGTTTCACCTTGTAAAAGGACATGGAGTGAACATAAATTTCAGTAACAATATGTAAAGGGACAACCAACGACCAAGCAAAAAGTTACTACAAACTTAGTGGAAAAGAGGTATAATTAAGTGTTTTATACTACTAAAATCTAGATGATTCCCATCAAGTGATCAGGTGTGAAATAACTCTATAACACTTTCCCTTTTACCTAGGTATTTTTCCATCCTAGATTCACTCTTAGCTGGCTAACTTTGTTGACATGTACTAGGACTATTTTTGAAGAAAGGAGGTTTTAATTCCTTCTTTCTATGATCCAATTTTTCCTTCTTATATTTCCAAGACATTTATAAATTTTCTCAACCTTTATTTTGATCATATAGGTATTTCAATTTCATGATGGTCTCTTAAAGAGTCTTAGGTTCATAAAATTGGATATTATCTTTGTAAAATGTTGGCAATACACATAAGAACCTGTGTATCTTCACCTTATCCTCTTTAATAAATCCCACATATCTTAATAGCTCCAAAAATTTCTTCTTATATTCTTCGATGGTCATATTCCCCAAATTGGGTTGAAATAAATAAGGCATATTCTTTTCATAGTAGTACTCATAAAAATAGTTCTACTTGAAATATTTATTGAACTACTTCCAAAAAATCATCCTCTCATTGATGTGATTACCTTTCTTTAGCTAATCCTAACACATAGAATCATTTTGTTGTAGATGGTATATAAAAATCATAGCTTCTATATTGGATGAGTAGTTATGCAACTAAAAACACTTTCTTATCCCTGGAAACCAAGCTTCAACATCCTCTCCCCTCCTGTTTTCACCATCAAATATTAGTGAATTAATATTCCCAAGCTCTCCTTGCAAACTATATTTTCCATGTCTTCTTCTTTGTTTCCTAATAGGGAACACTTATGGGATACTAATTGATTCTTCATATGCATATGAATTCTTGGATTAATTAGTACGTGAATAATTATTCCATTGATTTCTAGTATCACTTCTTGAGTGCCTAGATCTTCTATAGCTATCTCTCCTGGCATGAGATATTCTTTCTTCCTCATGTATTGAATCCAATCCATTATTTATTTTCCTCTACAACTAATTTAAACTTTATAACAACTAAGTGTTTATCTAGTTTTGTTCCTCCTAGGTTTCTAAAAATTATATATGATTATCATCTTTATAACTCTACACCTCCATCTTCAAACTCCTCATGGTTTCTACTAGATTTAATGACTTCACTCTATATTTGTGTCCATTAAACTTTGTCTCCTCATTTCCCATTCTAGTATTCAGGACTTTAACTTATTCTTCATGACTATAAGTTCATTATGCATCTCACCATATCCCCAACAATTTAGGGGCTAAACTCTCATGGGCTAATTTTCCATGGTTTTTCCAAAAACGAGATTCTCTATTTTAAAAATGATTCGCCCAAATTCTATATGATAAAATTATTTTACCTTAAATATTACCAGAATTTTATAAAAAAATTATAAAATACTTAGAAATTTGAATATTTTTACAAACATATCGCCAAACATTTATAGTTGGCATATGAAGGATTAGTAAGATTCGCCAAGGTTTCTACATTTTAAAATAAATTTCAATCCTTAAAATCATCCCTGCCCGACATAGCCTTCATCGAATCCTATGTCCTCATGCTCAGGAAAACCTCTCTCCAACTAATGCACCACCAACAATAAATTGAACACCCATTGTTGAAAATATTAATTCCCTCACTAAATCGATGGAAATTATCCTAGGAAACATTTTGAGTATTAATCATAAACTTTCTAAGCCACAAAAAAAATAGTTAATTGAGGTCCTCAAAAAACATAGTAATGATTTTGTCTGGGATTACAGAGATATGAAGGGAATTCACCAAGATTTGTGTACACACCATATATGCATCAAGGAGGAATCTAGACCCATTTTCCAACCTCAGTGAAGAATGAACCCAGTGTTAACGAAGATAGTTAAAGAAGAACTACAAAATAACAAATCTGTAAATTTTATCTACCCCATCTTCGATAGCCAATGGGTCTCTTCTCTCATCATTGTCCCTAGGAAGAATGGTAAATGTATAATATGCATTGATTATATCAATTTAAACAAATCCACTCATAAATACCACTTTCCTTTACCCTTTATTGACCAAGTATTGGATACATTAGAAGGAAATAAATATTTATCCTTCCTTGATGGGTTTAGTGGCTACAACCAAATTCAGATTGCTCCCACAGACCAAGAAACCATCACTTTCACCTTCCCATGGGGATATTATCATATAGGGTTTTTCCATTTGGGCTTTGCAATGCTCTAACTACCTTATATATAGTAGTACTTGGTATATTCTCTTATCTAATTCATGAATACGTAGAAGTGTATATGGATTATTTCACGTTGTATGATTATACCTTTACATTTAATTTAACACACTTAGAAAAAGTGTTCAAGTGATATGTAGAATGCAATGTAGCTCTCATCAATGAAAAATGCACCATGACGATGGAAAAAGGTATCCTCTTGAGACACCATAGTTATCCTAGAGATATACAGGTCAGTCCTTTGAAAATAGAGGTAATACTCAAACTCCCTCTTCTAAAAACAACAAAGGAGGTAAGAAGTTTTCTATGAAATGATGGGTATTATATTGTTTTATTGAATCTTTTACAAAAATTTCATGCCCTCTATTTTTACTACTCACTAAGAATGTCTAATTCAGTTGGACTAATAGGTTCGAGAATGATTTTGAAGAATTAAAGAAGAAAACAACAATAGAACTTGTCCTAAGGGGGCTAGATTGGACATTTCCATTTCATATATCTATGGATGCCTCAAACAATTCTATCAAAGTAGTACTTGGACAGAAAGAAGAACAAAAGTTGTATGAAATATGCTTCATCAATAATAATCCCACCCGTGTTGAGTTAAATTATACAATGAAAGAAAAATAGTTTATTTTTATTTTTCATGATATAAACAAATTTCAGCATTAGATAACTAGGTATTCTATAATCATACATATTGATCACTCTACAATACAATATTTGATGAGTAAACCTATCAGCAATGGTATGGTGACCAAATGGTTATTTTTGTTAAAAGATTTTGAAATTACCATCGTGGATAAACTTGGGAAAGACATTGTCATTACTGACTTCCTTTCCAAGCTTACCAATGATGTGAGTGCACCTATAGTTGAGGATACCTTCTATGATGAACATATTTTTACAGTATCTACTAACACACCATGGTTTGCAAATATTTCTAACTATTTGGATTTAGGGAAGCTTCCATGACATCTGTCATATAAGCAATGACAAAGGACCCTGGGTTGAGGGATATCTCTTCTACACATGGACATACCTCATCATTCAGTGTTGTGTGGAAGAAGAATAAATGTATGACATCCTAAAATCTTGTCATGATGGACCTTATGTTGGAAAGTTTGTTGACAAGAGGACCAACTATAAAATACTCCACATTGGGTACCACTGACCCACTATATGCTCGTGAATATGTAAATATATTTCAAAACTATCAGAGAATGGGATTCCCTATTTAGTATGATGAAATTTCATTGAAAATAAATATTGTGGTTGAACAATTTGAAAAGTGGGACCTCGATTTTGTTTGTCCAATCAACCCTCCATCTAGACAAAACTCCTACATCCTTGTTTGTATGGATTATGTCAGTAAATGGGTTGAATAAAATGCACTCCTAAAAACTACAGAAATGGCAGTGACATATTTTATCTACAAGGAAAGTTTTATCAAATATGGAATACTAAGAGATATTGTTATAGATGGAGGATCCAAATTCACTTCTCATCATAGAAAAACCATCATGAAGTAATATAAAATGAATCACATGGTAACCACACCTTATCATCTGAAAGAAAATGGACAAGTGGCAGGGACAAATAAAATACTTGAATCTATTCTAACCAAGACCATCAAACTCCACCTTAGAGGTTGGGAAGAAAAAATTCTAGAAGCCTTATGGGCCTATCATACAATGTGGTGGAACACCATGGGTTTTATCCCTTATGAGATTGTATATGTAAAACACCCTACCTATTAGGATAGAAATAAAACCATTATGGACTGCACTCTAGTTGGGCATTGATTTGTCATAATCAAAACAACCATTTATCCAACAAATCAATGAGTTATATGAAATTCTTCAGGACTCCTTGCACCATACTTATATCATCCAACAACAAAGGGACAAGTGGCATGAAAATTATTTTAAAAAATGAAATTTCAGGTTGGAGATTGAGCTTTGTTGTTTGACTCTAAATTCAAGCATTTCAAAGGAAATTTTTGTACCAAGTGGCTATGGACCTACGAGATAGACATCATACATAATAGTGGGTCCATAAAGATATGTACTATTGATGATGCAAGAATACCATTAATGAATAATGGGCATAAACTCCAATTATACAAAAATCCATTATCTAAAGAGGCCTTCATAAGGAATATTAACATTGGTTGTTGAAACAATGATTTGGATATTGTTCATATAGGGGGATATCCACCTTCCAATCAAACAAAATAATTATGTTAAAAAAAAAAGAAAAATAATATAATCCTACTATGAAAACCAGAGGGCGAAGTTGGACATGTATCATTTAAAAACTAGCTTACTAGTGGATGGTACTTGTTAAAAAAAAAAAGACAAAAAAATGATCAAGTATCTTTAATATTTTCTGAAATATAGGTTCCAACATTTCATTGGTACAATGTTGCAACACCGAACCTCTATTGCAATACCAGGATTCTTCAACAACACTGGAACCTTGTGTTCCTTAGCTACAACACTGGATTTTTGTTGCAACACTAGAACTTTGTGTACCTTGGATGCAACATTGCATCTTTTGTTGCAATACTGACAAGATGCATCACACATTACTACAACTATCCACACAACTCAAATCATCACATCCGCATGTGGGTAAGTGACTGCGTTACATTCTTCTCATGCACAAATTGTTTTTTGCTAAGTGACATGATTTGAAAAACACTTTACTCAACCTCTCACGACCTCCATCATCTATTACCCATGAGTGGCCAACATTTCATTTGGGGGAAAGAATATCATTTTCTACCAATTCATCACTGCCACAATATATCTTGTACCTTCATGAATTCACGTCAATCCATAGAATTAATTTCACTTTTGCCCTTAACCACGTATGTTGTCCATCTGTCCTTCCATTTCAAATTTTCTAAGTAAGGTTGTTTCTACCTCCTTACATCTTTAGGTGTCATGTGCATTTTGTTGAAACCAAGTCGATTGTATCACTACTCCTTACACGACGTGGACATGGGAAGCTCACTCATCTACCATGAAATACAAAAATAACAATTTTGGAAGCATATGTAGATGCATGATGGATTTTCCAAGTTGCAGGTTGGATAATGTATTTCAAAAAGATACAAGTATTTGATGATGGAATTGAATTGGATTTTTCATAGAATCTACAAGATACCTAGATAGAGGTAAGAGGGATTAAAATTACAATGAATGAAAAGGCATTGGCCACAATCACAAGGATTTTGCGGGTTGGGGAACACTATTTTTCATGAAAAATGGCACTCCCAGATGTCAAAGAGGACTTTCTACAGGGGAAATAAATGTTAATAAATAAAGGGAGAGGTTTTTCCAAAAGTTCTCTACCTCTGTCATGGTCGGATGTTGCCTATTTTGTACAAAACAATATCACTTTTTCAAGGGTCGATATGAAATCATATTTTGGTACTACCTTAAAATCTTGAACCATCTTCATTGACAGAGCTTAATAAACATTCATTTCTTTCTATCGAAGATATTGCAATAGATGGCATAGACTGTCAAAAATGATAAAATACCCATGGCATGTATTTCTCACCATGGACTAATTAAACTCATAATGGTGCATGCTTTGGAACATGAGGGACATCCATGGGAATGATTTTTGGTACCTCTCGAAGAAAATATACCAGAACAAAGAATGGAAGAAGACATTGTAACAGAGAAACCCTTGATGGGTGAGGTGGATAAGTGCCAGGAAACTACCTCCCCACACACATATGATAGTGATCTAGAGATTATTGGATACTCCACCATGAAAAATAAAATGCAACCTATGAGAAAGATGAAGCTCCATGTGATGAATCATATAGAGGTTCCAAAGAAAAGGAGTACACGTCATGTATAATAGTAGAAGAGATAGCCTAGGAAAAATCAGAACCTCCTATTACACAAGAAGCAACAAGGGAAGAATTAGAACCTACTATTACACAAGAAATAAGAGGGGAATAATTAGAACCTGATGTTACACAAGAAACAATAGGTGGGTTCCATCATTCGTATAATAGTTGGTATAGGTAAGTATAGTACCCCATTCTCCCAACAAATTATTATATCATATTGTTACATAAGAACTACCAGGTGAAAAATTAGAGCTTGTTTCTACACAAGAAATAGCAAGGGAAGAATAAGAGATTGCTTCTACACAAGAACCAACGTGGGAAGAATCATATCCAACTGCTACATAAGAATCAACAGGGGAAGAAACAGATCATGTTGTTGCACAAGAAACAATAGGGGAAGAATCAAGGCCTACTTCTACACAAGAACTATACGAGGAAGGATCAGAGCCCGCTGCTACACAAGAAACAATAGGGGATGTAGTTGGCATGGACATGGATCTTATGATACCTTCCAAAAAGGAAATTTCAAAAAAAAAATAGCCAAGTGAAAACAAAGGAAATATGATTTTATTAACACCTATATAAGACCCTTGTATGCTACAATTTTCAGACAAATATTGAATTAATAAGGGTAAACCAAAATCTTAGGAAGGAAGTTAGGATACTAGAGGACAATTTTCTAGAAGACAAGGGGAATAAAAAACATGAAATCAGACCTGCTATGCAGAATGTGGCAATACAAAAAGAGTTTGAACATGATATAGAGGTAACATGTATTTATGATGCAAATTAGATAGATATAACCTTAATTGAATAGAAAGGTACTCAAATGGATGATATCAAGCCTATTGTCCAAAGTGTCATAGTCCAAATGGCCTCTGACAGTGATTTATGGATGAGAGCTCAAATTTTCAAATGGAAAAATGCAGTTGAGGCCTACATGAGTGGCATGGTATCTTTAGAGGAATTTTAGTATACCATATAATACCTTAGTAAATTATGTGATTAACCCCTGGTGATCCATCGGTCCAAGTGGAACCAATGGAAAAATTAAGCAAAGAAGGCCTCCAAATTAAAATCCCAGGTAAGACTCCTAGTAGAAGAAAAGGGACAAATGAGCTCTCTTATTGAATCTATTTTAAGCTACATGGTACCCTCCCATTTATATTGTATGTTCTTAAATGAAATAAATATATTATTTCAATTCAAAGAAATATATACATGCAAGCCTCACAAGGTGATCTCTACAAAAACATTTTTGGAAGTATATTATGAAAGTAGCAGTGAAGGGAAAATATTGTTATGTGAATTTTATCAACACAAAATTCTTTTAGATATTGAACTATAGTGGAACCAAGACCACATTTTCATGAAAAACAAATGTTATATTTTACATCATTCTTGAGTAACCATATTTAGTGGAACAATTATATGTCCATCACTCAAAAAAATCAACATTGCAACCTCTCAGTGAGGGAAAAATTTCATAGACCTCGAACTATTCTATAGTTACATTATGCATTGGTTAAATATGTTTCTCAAGCTGACTTTATGTCCATAACTTGAAAATAATACATATCCCAGTGCATGGGACACAAATATTTTTTAAGGAAATATTCTATGGAAGGTTGCAAATAGAGGTGGGAAAAAGCCACATAAGAGATGAAGAGGAGGCAATGCTTTCAATCACCTCAATATCACGGTGGAATTACAACATGTAAATAGGTACATTCAATGTATGAGGAGGTGTGGGAATCAATGGGATGGATTGAAATTCCACTACCCTATGATAGGGTTTCATTAACCTAAGTATTAGTCTGCTTACAACTTGGAAGGAAGATTGGAGGCTAGCTACTTGCAAGAGATTGAGTCTATTGGTCATGGACACCAAGATTTCAATATTAGTAACCTTCACTTCAGACATTCTTATAGGGACTCTAATTTATATTCTGATTGATCAACTGATTGCATGAGGGAATGAAACCTCTTCAATTGGGGGGAGATGATGGGAACCTGAAATACCATCTTTTCCATGCCCATTTTTTTTCATTTTTGATCATTGTTTTCTATAATTTCAACCATTTTTTAGATTACCTTTGATTTTAGCAATATATTTTTCCTAAGGTATTTTCTTCCTCAATTCATGTTATTTTAGTGAATTATACTAGTGTGATTGAGAGAAATTATCCTTTTATACTCACTCACGAAAAACATTTCATGAGTTGCTACCCCAGGTTGGTGTTTATAGGATGCTACTTCATTGTCGTTTCTACACCATTGTTGCTACACCGATGCTACTACACCATTTTTTCTACACCGATGTTGCTACATTGTTTCTACTACACCGATGTTGTTCATCAATGTTGCTACATCGATTTTAATTAATGCCATTGTTTCTACATTGATGCCATGGTACTGCTATTTGGGTAAAAGATAAATGTGTAGCTATGGTCCCTTTTGTTTTTTCACATTCAAAGCAAACAACTATACCTTCCACAAGAACGTCTATGGGATGTATGATGTCTTGTGTATAACAAATTTCTTGGATTTTGTCACCATTATCTTCAGTTGTAGTAGCTGACATGTATTCCTTGTAATAAAATGTAATGTCATCTTATTTTAAGACAACTATTGAAACTAGATGCCTACTCGAGTCAATAAGTTAAAATATCCTAAGAATTGTGGATTCTCAAGGATGTTTTTGGATCATTATTCTAAGGTTATATAGCCAAGGGAAATGCATAKAAAACCAACACCTCTCWAGTTGAGGGGATAYCTTTATGTTGTTATCCTATCACACTCTAAKCATATTTATGTTTATTAGAGAAGTTGTTTGAATTTCGTACGTATGTTTCATGGTGAATGAATATTYAATCAAGGTAGTCCCTATTTGTTCCTTCTAGTACCTCATCTAAGGAAACATGGCCCCTTCCTTGGAAAGGTACTATTCTGTTTTTATTATAATTAGTAGGTTTACTTATGCTAGTATTTTCCTTTCTAATCATGTGTGTAGTAATATTAATTCACAAAATTGATGTGTGTGTTACATTCTTGGATATAAAAATTATTTGTTCTCTTGTGTGTGAACAATCATAATGGTTTTATAGTTCAATGAAGTAATTGATGTCAATTAGATTAAATTATTGGTTGTGTTGCCATTATTGAAATCACAGAATACATGAAAGAGATTCTGGAATCATCCCATTATTTGATGCTCTATTTGAGTCCAATGTGAATTCAATTACGACCTGCAATTCTATCATTCATTGAGTGGAAATGTCATAGCATTGTCCTTATTTTCATGTAGATTTGTTTCCTTTCAAGTTATTTCCTTTTCAAGAAAAAATTAGTTTACTTTCCTACAATTGGATTTAGATTTATGAAGCAATAGTCATTTTAGGAACAAATTAGTTTACTTTCTGTTACATGCAAGGGTTTTCAATTACTTTCTAGTTTAATAGTTAGTTCATGTTGGAATTTGAACTAGAATGAATTATTTCCTTCTATAGTTGAGTTAATTTTTGCAAGTTTGTCATTACATTTGATTAGTATTAGTCGTGAGTGGCTTTGCTAGAAAATTTAAAGACTTCTTTCTTGCAATCATCATTATTCCTCCTACAACTACAACACAAGTATACATAAATCAATATTTGAATGGTTTTCCTAGAATATATAGTGCATGATAGTTTACAAGTGTTAAATGAATCCATGGTTGACAATTAAATGTTCAATCATTCTAGTTATCCTTTTAAGAAAATAGAAATTTAATTAGGAAACCCATTAGGTATCTCTAACATACATAAGGTACACATGTGCCATGATTAAACCACAACTCATTCCCTAAATCAAAATCCATCATCATTCGAAACCATGAATCATTCCCTAGGCCATTGTTAGGTTTATTTATAATTTGAGTGGGATACATAATCCACAACTAGGTTTTGTGCATTGGAAATGGTCTTTAAGGTATAAACATGGTCGGGGGGAAACAAGTGGCCTAAGCCCTAAATGAAGGTCTTATAAACCTATATCACTATGGTTAGGGGAGGAAACCACTTGGGATTTAGCCCCTAGATTCCACTTTTCAATATCAAACACCATGAGAAACACATGTAAAACAACAACATAAAACCTCTATAGAGAGTGTTTGGAATCAAGGTTGGATATGGATGTCATAAGGATATTTTTCACATCAACGATGGATCATACGGAATTAAACATGGTAAAGAAAGGGAAACAAGTTCCTCTTGATATTTTTGGATCTTATTGGGCTCACAAGCCTTGAATAAGTCCTCATACCAAAACATGATTCCTTTATAGGGATTCTTTATAGGCCTTTGAGTGGGATACAAGTGTAATATATAGGTTTTGTGCACTAGAAATGGGTCTATAACTTTCCATATGATCGAGGGGGTAAATAAATTCCTTAATCCCCAATTGAACCTTCTCAAGATGAAGCACCACGAACAAATCCTAGACATAAAAACACGAGTCTTCACTAAGGGGTATTTTCCTTAAGAGTTCAATACATGAGGTATTAATATGTTTCATGCATAGTTAATGGGTCTCGAGGCCTTGTCCATAGTCTTGGTAGGGAAAAAATATCCTATGGACCATGACATGGATTGGAGGAGGGAAAAAACATCCTCAATCTCTAAACATAGATTCTATCACTCAAGTGAAATGAACATGTTCTCAAACCACCACATGGGAGTATGGATGGTTTGTGGGACCTTGACCATCATCAAAGACTAAAATATAGTGTCTTAGATATTATTGAAGGTTCTCAACATCAATATACTTGAAAGAATAATTGAAAAAGTGTTAAGTATTAAACAATATTAGGGGGAACACAACGAATTTAAACCTTATTGAATCTTCTCAAGCTCAAGAACCATGAACAACACCTAGAGACTACAAAAAATACCCTCACTACGGATTCCTTAACATTTGAGTTGAATATTGGCACTATTATTAGTTCTTGAGCATCATGGATGGGTTTTGATTTTGTGACCATAAGATAGGGAGGGAAACAAGAGCATCTAGTCCTAAACCTTGCTTCTCTAGCTCAAACACCATGAAAAAGTCCTTGAACCTACACATTTGACCTATCTTGGTTAAAAATATCCTCCAGGGGTGGTATGGGAACCATCACTAAGTTATTT
>JASDQU010011163.1:15589-26775 GCA_032191745.1 Picea mariana | reverse complement strand
TATATATATATATATATATATATATATATATATATATATATATATATATATATATATATATATATATATATATATAAATTACCCCACAAAATGTGGCAGTGGTTCTGTCATTTTAGGGGCATATCCATCCACTGCCAAATGTAACTACCACTAAACTGTCCGCTACAAATAGCAAGGGATCTTCCATATTCTCCATTAGTTTAGCAGGCCTGCCAATTTTAGCCATTCCGCCGTTTAAACCACCCGCCAAAGCCACCACCAAATTTAGCAGAGCGCACTAAAAGGGGAATTCTATTGGGTTCGACCCCGAAACCTCCCCAATATACAACACATAAACTTATCTCTGCTAACTACTCAACCAACAATGTCACTTAATGCTTAACCGCCACAAAATGGTATAAGAAGGGGCCTCCAGGCAGAGTTCGAAACACACATAAGCACATAGGAGGCAGATTAAGAATGTCTGTAAAGTACCGATCTATATGGCCTTTTGCACATTTTTCAAGATTTTTCATGAAATTTGAGACAGTCTAGTCATTTATTGCAGGAGCAGTGGCACGCAAATCGAGGCAAGGGTGCCTCTTGGGACAAAAAGTGTCTGACTCAGATCGAGGCGTGGAGACAGTCATTTTTAGGTAAAATGATGCCATGAACATAGTGGTGGTGTTATTTTTCTTCTCTGAGAAAATATTTTGTGTCTTAACTCTAGAATGAGGTATACTTATGTATTTTGCCCAATTCTTTTGTGGAGTTAATAAAAAGACCTACCCATTTGAGAGCAGGACCCGGAGACGTAGTCCAACAGGGACGAACTTCATTATCAAGTTATTTATGTTCATATTGCATGCTTATGTCTCTTTACTTTTGATATTTTCCTTCTTTATGTTTTACTTTAGTTTATGCTCATTTAATACAATTATTTAATAAGTCACCTGACGAAAAGATCATGGATCATGTTGGTATCAGAGCAACTGTCTTTGAATTGAATTGTTGAGTATGAATGCTTACTAGGGCCAATAATAAGCATGGTTAAGGAACTCTTAATACTTTCAATCCCTAATTTGGTCATACATCCCGAAGGAAGAATATGGCAGAAGAGGATAAGTGTGATGAACAGGAGAAAAACTTTCACATGGTCTTTTATCGCATGTCAGAAATGGTTGAACGAATGTATGGAGATTACGAGAAGAGGATGAAGAATAAAGGAAATGAAAATGAAGCACCACCATATGATGATGATTCTGTAAACCAAGGGGCTAGAGGAGATCCTCATGAGCCTCCATCTCCGCCTTCAAGTTCTAGTTCTTCTTCCTCTGAGCATTCTCATCACTCTCAACATTCTATCCATAAAGCCTCTTTTAAGAAACCATTATTAAATCTTGATGTAAAGTTTGATATACCTATGTTTAATGGACATGCTAATCCTAAGAAACTAGACAATTGGATCTGACAGGTTGAAGTATATTGTCATGTTCAACATATTGACGAAGAGGAAGTTAAAGTGCAATTGGCTTCTCTTCGGTTGGAAGGCACTGCTCTCTTATGGTGGGATACCAAGCTACAGAACATAAGTAAGTGTGGTAATATTCTTTCCTCATGGTCGGGATTTAAATCAGAGATAAGGAAGAAGCTCTATCCATTAGGGTATTTACATAAAGCAATGATGGAATGGAAAACTTTGAGACAGAGTAAAGGTCATATTGTACAAAGTTTCACAGAAGAATTTAGGAATAAATCTCTAGCATTGAATATTCCTTTGGATTCTTATGAAACTTTAATGAAGTATATTGGTGCACTTCACAATTATATTCATCATACTTTGCTCTTATTTAACCCCACTAGTATTGACAAAGTTTGTGTGCAAGCCACTCACCTTGAGAACATGGGGAAACATGTTCAAGAAGATCCCATGAAGAAACCTTCCAATTTCCCACACAAGACTTTCAAGAAGTTCAAAAGGAAGGACAAGAAGATCGCTACAGTAAAGAGAGAAGGAGGAAAACCATCTTGCACTCATTGCAAGAAGAGCAGTCATGATGAAGAACACTGTTGGAAACTACATCCAGAAAATAAACCGAAACAATTCGATGGAAAGAGGAAGACAAAGACCATTTCTACAGTGCAACAAGATCTTGGTTCCGAATCAGGAGTTGAAAGAAAGATCATAGTGGCTGAGTACAAGGTAAATATTCTCTTCATGCTAGTTCAAGTTCTAGTGATGAATCTCATATTGATGAATGAAAGAGGAATGAGTTATTTCATATACGAGTTGTATCTAAACATACTAATATAGATACATTATTTGATTTGGGTTCCCAAGTAAACTTAATATCTAAAGTACTTGTCAAGAAGATGGGTCTTGTAATGAAACCACATCCAAATCCCTATCCTCTTGGTTGGGTATGTGAGAAAGCAAAACTAAATGTTACCAAACAATGTAGGGTCAGATTTTCTGTTGCTTCCAAGTTGATTGATGAAGTGGATTTGGATGTTGTACCACTTGATATATGTGGCATAGTGTTGGGAAGTATGTATCTTTATGATAGAAAAGAAATATTCTTTCGTCATGAGAAAAAATGCCACCTTACTAAAGGGGGAGTGGAATATATTGTTAGATCTCACAGCATGAGGGTAAGTACAACACTTGTTAGTGCAGGGTAAATGAAAAGACTCATAACCAATAATAAGAGATATGTGCTCATGGTCATCAAAGAGAAAGATATCGAGACATCCGAAGCTTTCCAAGGATGTGATTCGTCTCATAAAAAGGAATTAATTGATATTGTTTCTAAGTATGACGATATTTTTTAGGAACCAGATGGATTACTTCCTAAGAGCGAAATCCAACATGAGATACATCTTCAGCAGGATTCTCCTCTTCCTAATGTTGGCATGTATAGGATGTCAGTTGTGGAGAGGAAAGAGGTCAAGAAGAAGGTACAGGTATTATTGCATCAAGGGGCCATTAGGCCCATTTCATCTCCGTGTAGTTCTCCAATCATGATGGTGCCAAAGAAATATGGCACATGGCGAATGTGTGTCAATTACAGGGCTTTAAATAAAATCACGGTGAAAAATCAATACCCTCTTCCTTGCATAGATGATTTACTTGATCAGTTGAATAATTTTGTTTATTTCACTAAGTTGGATTTGCGTAATGGATATCATCAAATCAGGGTTGCATAATAGGATGCATGGAAGACTTTCTTTAAAAGAAAACCAGGATTTTTTGAGTGGTTAGTTATGTCATTTGGGATTTGTAATGCTCTGGGAACTTTCATGTGTGTGATGAATGATGTATTCAGGCCTTTCCTGGATGACTTTGTGATTTTATATTTAGACGACATTCTTGTTTTTAGCGAGACTTGGGATGAATATGTAAGGCATGTAAAGAAGGTATTGGATACTTTGAAAAGGGAAAAGTTGTATGTGAAAATATATAAATGTGAATTTGGAAAGACTGCACTTGTATACTTAGGTCACATCGTGGGAGGAGGACAATTGAATATTGATCCTTCCAAAATTGAAGTAATTATGAAATGGCCTGAGCCAAAAAGTGTGATCGAGATCTGGAGCTTCTTGGGTGAAGTCTAGTATTGGAGGAGATTCATTCCCAACTTCTCCTTTATAGCAACTCTTTTGTATGCCTTAACCAGTGTGAAGAACATTTTTTAGTGGGAAGGAAAGCAACAACAATATTTCAACATTTTGAAGGAGAATATCAGTACCGCACCAGTATTAGCACTATCAAATATTCAACAATCATTTGAGATCGAGACAGATGCTAGTAGATACACCATGGGTGCAGTATTGATGCAATATTGTAAGCCTATATGTTACCACTCTGATACTTCTAACCAAGTTGTTGTTAACTATCCTACATATGATAAATAGTTGTATGCATTAGTTCAAAGTGTAAATAAATGGAAGCACTACTTGTTAGGGAAGGAAACAATTATACATACAGATCACCAACCCTTACAGTATCTTTAAGCACATACCAAACTACAACAATCTCAACACTACAGATGGATGGGTTTTATACAACAATTTTATTTGGTAATCAAGTACAAGAAGGGTACAAGTAACAAGGTAGCCGATATGATTTCTATACCTCCTATTGTTGCTTCTATTATTTTGAAGAATACTTCTTTATCTCATGATAGCTATGTAGAACAATATGCCATCGATGAAGATATTAAATAAGTATATGAAAGGCTAAACCATGGTGCATAGGTAGAGAACTATTGTCTGCATGGAAAGTTACTCTATAATCTTGGGAAGATATGTATTCCTACAAGTGAATGAGTCCATTTAATACGAGAAGCTCACACTTCTCTTGTATCTGGGAATTTTGGGTTAGGAAAAACTATGGCTCATTTGCATAGGTTTTGTTACTGGCCTCAAATGAAAGAAATTGTAACTAAATATGTAAAGGGGTGTGTGATGTGTTCTACTTGTAAGCCCACTAATAGAAAATTGGGGCTATACTCACCACTTCCTGTTCCATCCCATCCATGGGGAAGTGTCTCCATAGATTTTGTAGGGTGTTTACCAATGAACAAAGGGGGTCATGATTATTTTTATGTCATAGTGGATAGGTTCAGCAATATGTGTATCTTCATGCCATGTAAAAATCATATCACTGCTGAGCGTACTGTTAATCTCTTCTTTCAACATGTTTGGGTTCACTTTGGATTACCCACATCCATATTCTCAGATCGAGATACTTGATTCCTTAGGGATTTTTGGAATAGCTTGTGGAGAATGATGGACACAAAATTGAAGAGGAGAACTTATTTTCATAAACAGAACGATGGACAGACGAAGGTGGTAAACAAAACAGTGTAGTTTTTCTTTGAGGCTACTGCAACAAACATCCCAAGTTATGGGATGAATAGATACCTTATGTACAACATGCTTATAACTATGATTTACATTCATCCACTCAGAGTTCACCTTTTCAGACATGTTTTGGGTACCTACCAAAGGTTCCTTTGGAATTGATGTATGGGAAAGATGCTGATGTGAATGAAGAACAAACAGAGGAAAGAGCCTGCAAGTTCATCCAGAGGATTCAACAGATACACCAGATAGTCAGGTAATAGTTGGATAAGAATCAAGCATAGTATAAATCTTGACATGATAAGCATAGGGTTGATCATCAGTTCCAGGTTGGAGACCGGGTATGGATTCACATCACCAAGGAACGATTGAAGGGTGAAGGAAAGAAACTCAAGCCCATCTGATATGGACCCTTCATTATTTTGGAGAAAATTAGCACTAATGTTTTTAATTTAGATCTTCCACCTTATATGCATACTTACTCCATTGTGAACGTAGAGAACTTGAAAATCTTTTAGTCTCTCATGATCATGGATCACGATGAGGAAGTTTCAAATACTTCAGTTGATGAGTTTTCACCTGAGTACCTGGATGAGTTACAGGAAGATATCAACCTGGACAGAAGGATGAGGACTTCACACAGGGGTGATGTTGATTATCTTCGAGTAGGCTTAAAGGGAACACATCCAAGAAAGGAAAAGTGGATTGAAAAGGATAGGTGAGGGAACTCTTCCCTCACTTAACAACTGATTAATGAAATCTTTTGGTGGTCCAAAAATCTCTTAGTGAGAAGGCATGATCCAAAAAGAATCTAGAAAAGGTTAAGAACAACTCAGAATGCATAGAAGAAAATCAGGATGCTCAGAATGGATTCAACAAACATCAAAGGGGAAAAAATTCAAAGTTCCCAAAACTCAGTGAAAAGGGCTTGATCGCGAAGATCATGTCGCAATCTTTCTAACGGTGCAAACGACTCATCAAACAGAGTTATAGAATGAAAGATATAAGCGATCAACGTTTTGGTCAACCTATCCTAGTCAATAGGGATGAGTCAGCATCCATACTACTGACATCATCATCAGTATGGATGACGTCTATAATATCCCTAAGGCCGAACCCAATTGTAAATTTAAATGCAAACTTACTTATGTTGGTGAGTTGTATGACATCATTTTGTATGCACATTTCATGGTATAGTGCATGCATGTACTGCGCAGTAAAATGAGGAAGTGTGCACATTCTTGGATACCACGTACAACAATTTGAGTGCATGCGATTATGAGGCCAGCGAGCCTTTGTGTATATGCTATGTTTTATAGTTTGGTGAGCCAGTTATTATAAGCTAGTATGCTTTTGTTTTGATTAGGTCGGAGAGCCTAAATGTTAAAGGTTAGTGCACCTAGTTTTGTATATGTCTCATATTTAATATAAAATACATTGTTGTGCACAGATCGACCATGATAAAAGAGATGGGGAAATAAAATCCACTGGTTAGGAAAAGGGAGGGGCTAAGTTAAGGAAAGGGGCTAAGCTAGGGAGCTTAAGCCAAAAAGGAATATTATATTAATATTTCTTTAATCATAAAGTATGGATAATTATTTATCCTAAGTTCTAAAGTTGGGTACAAGTGGGCCAAAGTAGCTCCCAACATGACAAGTGTCAAGTTGGGGACATGCATACATATTGTTGGGACTTAGTTCATTCCTATCATATTTTCCATCATTCTTTCCATCATTCTTTCCATCATTCCTTCCATCATTCCTTCCATCATTCCTCCAGGCAGTCAATCATCCATGAGTATTCACACCCATTGAGCTATCCTTGGTAACTCATGACTATACCTGAACCCGTATCCATAGCCATTTTGTGTTGGTGTGTCTGGTTAGCTTGGGAGATGGATTGAAGAAGCGGGTTTTCAGGCCAGTGAGAAATTCTCTGGGTGAGAGAATATTTGGGGATTGATTTCCTGAAGGTGTTGAATTGCAGCTACAGTGCTTTGAGACTTCCTATTTGACCTGTTGTTGAAGCCTGGAAAGGAAGTGGGGTAGCCGAAGGACTATTGAGCAGAGAAGGGGCACACTTCCTGGGTGGGATAGGCATGTGGGGAATGAGGGACTGTAGGTTGTTAGTTGAGTAAGCACCTGTGACGGAGTCTTTCCTGTTGTCCATGAGCCTTTAGCCGGGTTAGGATTCCCTTTACCCGAGTGGAGTTTAGTCCCAGCTCGAGGGTGGCTCACTGTTGAGATTGATGAATAGTGTGGTCTAAGGATGGGAGGTTCGTGGAAGGTCCCACGTAGTTGGTGATATTCTCACAAAGATAAGTGTCAATTGTGTGATAAATTTACATGCTGCATTATTATTTACGTGTTTAATTTTATGGGTTTATCCTATGCATGATTATAACTGTCTGTATGTTTATGGGTATTTCCTGTATATGTTGCATGTCTATGTTACTGTTATTTCAGTGTGAATCCATGCATTTACATAATGTATTTGTCTATCTACATTTATATATATATATATATGCTTCCGCAGGAGTTACATGTGCATATGTATTTTAATTGCATGCAGTTCGAAAATTTTATGTGGCATAGCTCAGTTAGATGATGGGTATGTCACAGTATCTTCTGCAAAGAGAACATAAGAGTTCTCTAGCATAGCGTGCCTCGACATGGATGGATGGGGACGTTACAAATTAGGATTAGAGATTCAATTTTCAACACTGAGCATGGATCGGCCGAACTAGTTAAGTGGAAGCAAAATTTCACAGAGGATTTATTTCGAAGTGGCCAAATTTCAAGTTGCGGAGCATCCAGCTACAATATGGTACAAAAATTAGGAAAAAGCCCCAATTTTGATTGGTAAATTCATGGGGAAATTGAGAAATTCGGCCAAGTGGTAAGATATTATTGATTTAATATTTGTTCTAGCAAATTCAAACCTGGAATTGGTCGAATTTGAAGTTACAATGAATCCATGACAGTTGGAGCGAGATTAATAAATAAAATTCTCAATTCGTGAATTGATTTTTGGGAAATTCATTCCAGAAATGTCAACCCACAACGATTTTTTGTTATAGAGGTTGAATTGTTTTTTTCAGAGTGAAATTGAATGAATTTCGTGGTTGCAGAATGTCTATGGTAAATTGGGAAAAGTTAGGAAAAAGCCCCAATTTCTGCAGCAGAATTCACGAGGATTTGATGCACATAAAGGTGAATGTGCACAGGTGGGCGCACTAAAAATGCATAATGAGAAATGAAAATCTTGTGATAGGTAAAATTCGACACTGCATGAAAAGATATTGGCATGCTGGTGTGCGCGCTAAATTTTGGTACCACGCAGAAAAATAGAGGTTTTCTGGTGTGCGCACTAAATTTTGGCACCGTGCGGAAAAATGTTGATGTGCAGGTGCGCACGCTAAATTGGCATTACGCAGTGTGCATATGCATAAGAAGTGTGCATGGTGTGGACATCCATAATAATGGTTCGCATGGTGTGCATTGTATTGACATAGTGCAGTGGAGTTTGGTAGCTGCGTGCGCAATGTGAGTATATGTTGTCGCACGACAGTTTTGTTAATGGTGCGCACAGAGTTTTGGTGCATAGTGGAGACATACTAAACTATGGAATGGTGCATCATGTTGAGTGAAATATGCACGGAATATCAATGCACAGTACAAAAACTGTACGCGGCGGATATCAGTGCGCGGTACAAAAACTGCATTCGGTGGATATTGGCGCGCGACATAAAAGTAGTGCGCACAAGTTATTGACACGACAGAGAAGTGATACACAGTGGTTTTAAAGTGCGCGAATCACGATTTACCTTTTTTTGTTGATGCACATGGTAAATATGGGTGCATAGATTTAAATTTGTGCGCGTGAAGTCGTTTGAAGGGTGAACAACAGCAGAAAAGCAATGATTTTCAGTGACGTTTTATATCATTGGAACGTCATCTTTTTGTGGCGCATTTTTGAGGGCCCTAAGAGCATTTTTAGCAACTCAAAAACTATGAGACAAAAGTGTACCAAAGTTGCACTCTGTCTCTGTAGCTCAAATAAAAGATCTCGGATAGATCTTTCTAATCATGTAAACTATTCGTCAAATAGATATTTTTTTAGAAAGTTACAGCCCAAACAGTGGAGGGTAAATTTTATGACCCAACTAACTTCAAAGAGCCATAACTTTATGCTCCAGAATCAGATTAAGGCATAGGAGTAGTCAATGGAAAGATATTGAACCATAGAAGACATTTCGAGAGCTGAATTAAATTGTTGGGCATGGTAAAGGTGTTTAATATGGAAAATAAGGTATCTGTAACATTCCAGACCAAAAACACAAATTGGCCTAGAAATTCAGCAGGCTGTAACTAGCAGCCCAAAACCCAGAATAAGGTGAAACTTGGACAGAGTGTCCATAATATGTTTATGCAGAAATCAAATTTAGATCATACTAAAATTCCAATGGATTAGGTGCAAAATTGCATATTTATAGCGCAGAGTTGTGCTAAGTTGAAAAACGAACAGAAAAATTAATGGGAAAATTTCAAATGACCATAAGTGTATGCTCCTGACTCGGAATTGAGCATGTGAGCAGGAGTTGGAAAGGTATTGAACAATGGAATTTAATTATCCACCCATAAAATTGATTTGGGCATTCAATTTTTCAGTAAATCAGAAGAAAGGATTCAGATATATTATTGAACCAAAATGGTTCATATTTTTCATGAGTTTGTTGAAACAGTTATCCTGACAAAGTTTTGTTGGCTACACATTTTGAAGATTTAACAACAACTAGATTAGATCAAGAACATCATAGAGTCTAGAGTAATGAAAGAGGCACACATGAATTTCATTCAACAAGGAGAGTGGCTCAAGCAAGTCAGGAAATCACAGGTCTCATGATGAGAAAAGAAAAGAAAGAAGTGTTAGCAGGCATCACCACCACTCCCCGAGGAATTCCAATAAGAGATCAAACAACAAATCAAGTCCATACCCTGTCAGAAAGCATGAGAGATCTAGGGTGGATGAACTATGAGGAGAAATGAACAAAATCAAACCTCCTACATTTGATGGTGAGCACAAAAAGGATGAAGATGCAGAAACATGGATGTTGGGCATGAGAAAGTATTTTCAATTGCATAATTATTCTTCTCATGCAGAAGGTAGAACTGCCATCTATCAACTCAAGGGAAAGGCATCCATGTGGTGGGATTAGCTTGTGCAGGTGCAGCACATTAAAGAGAAAAGTGTCACTTGGAGGGAATTCAAGAAGTATTTTGAGAAGAAATACTTGACTAAAAGATACTATGACAAGAAAATTAAAGAGTTCTTCGAACTCAAACTGGGGAGTATGACCATTGATGAATATGAGAGAAGGTTTCTAGAACTTATGAAGTATGTCTCTTTCATCAAGGATGAGACAGTTAAGATTCAAAGGTATTTGAGTGGACTGCCATCATTCATCAGTGAAAAAATATAGTATGATGATCCCAAGACATTGGAAGAGACCATAAGGCTAGCTAAATGCCTATATGATCAGCATAAAGCAAGGTCAACTTTCCAAAAATCTTGGGAAGAAAAAAATAAATTCAAGATGGATCAGAGGAAGAAGGGATCTAAGCCATCATTCTTCAGAAATAATCCACAGGGACAACAAGCTCCTAGAGAGCCCAAAATGATTGAAACAAGGGATCAAAGGCTAAGGCAACCACCTATGCAATGTTGGGGTTGTAAAGGATATCACATGTTCAGAGATTGTCCTCACAAAGGTGAAAAATGGAGGATTGCTCAAAATGTACAGCAAGCTGAAACAATGGAGGACATGGGCAGAAATGTGCCCAGGATCTATGCATCATTGGACAACAAGCAAGCAGAGTATCAGCCACATATGATTGAAGTGGAAGGTATGATCAACAACCAAACCACTGCTATTTTAATTGATTCAGGAGCTAGTCATAGTTATATAGATCCTAAGATGGTGGAAAGTTTGTAATTTCCAAGAAGCAAGCATGTGAAATCTTGGTTGGTGCAGCTAGCTAAAGGAGCCAAAAGAAAATTTAATGAGATGGTTATTTCATGCCTCATGGACATGAATGGACTGAACACTAAGGAAGATTTGAACATCTTACCTTTAGGTTCCTATGACTGTCTAATTGGGATCAATTGGTTAGACCAACATCATGCTCTCCTAGACTGTCATAACAAAGCATTTACTTTCTTGGATGAAGAAGGGAAACTAAGGAGAGTGTAGGGAATTCCCAGAGAAGTAACCATTAGAGAGATTTCAACATTGCAGCTGAAGAAATGTTACAGGAAAGGGTGTCAAATATTTGCAACAC
>JASDQU010011162.1:201117-223100 GCA_032191745.1 Picea mariana | reverse complement strand
AGATTTGGTTTCACATTTACAATAAACATATCTTTTATTAAAGATTTATTTTCCTCTCATAAAATGGGCTAAAATTCATAATGGTAAAGTGATGTAGACTTGAACAACTTTAAGAGAGTGAGTTGTTGAAAAGCCAAAGAGAGATTTGGTTTCACATTCACAATAAACATATCTTTTATTAAAGATTTATTTTCCTCTCATAAAATGGGCTAAAATTCATAATGGTAAAGTGATGTAGACTTTTGAAGACAATTCAATACTCACATGGAGGATTTTGTATACATAAATAAACTGTGATTTTTAGAAAAAATAAATCCAGAAATGCTCATATGCACAGATCTTATTGGTCGAAAAATAACATACGCAAACTCAATATATCCTCTATTCCAGTCTAGAACTCTTATACACTACAACAAATCTCTATTACATATGAATCTAAAAATGCATTTTTCAAATCCCATGACACTTAACATCAGAGAGTACAAAACCAACACATATAGGTGTTCATCACAATACTCGAATACTCAACACAGGTTTGAATAACTCAACAAAAGGACAAATCCTTTTGTAGACCAACCCGACTAGCGGACATCCCAAATGATTGGGTTTCATCCCATTTGCATTGACCCCTGGCATGCACAACACCTCTATCCCATTTGCAAGCTCCTCCCCTAGTTTTGAAACACCCAGATTACATCGTAATTTCCATTAGATGGATCGTCAGGATGACCAACAACTAACACAGATCCCTACAATCACAGAATGAAGTGGCCATGAATTGACAAATGTGGACAACAAATATGGAACGTGAAGGATGCTCTACATCATACTCCCCTTGTTTTAAAATTATGAACTTCTTGGTTAAGAGGTATTGCACTCTAGTTTCTTCAACTTTCTCCACCTATCAAACCATGACTCACTCTTGATAGAGTCCCTTTCATGCACTCCAAACTTCCAAATCCAATCTTTCATTCTCTCCATAGATTGTTCCGATCCATCGGCCAATCTCAAGCTATCTCAACCCACTTGGGATAATTTGTTTAGTACATGAAGTGCCAACATATTTTCCTCTACAATCCTCACGCCCAAAACTCTGTTCACCTCAGCAACCAAACTCCTTTGTGTGAAGTCATATCTCCCCATAGCCAGGAAAAGTTTCACCTCAGTTTCTACAACGATCTTCTCTTTAATGTCCCTTGTTTAAACATGTTGCGAATGACATCTACATCTTCTATATCCAAGAGATGGATCACATTCACCACTTCTCCTAGTCCTTTGTCTTTTGCAACTTGCAAATCAGCTTTGTCTCCAATGATTTGATCATCTAAAATCTCCTCAGCTATAATCTCTTCCTCTTAGAAGTCTTAGAAGCTTCTTGTCTTCTCCAATGCTCTTCACCAAGGTTTCCACAACCTTTTTTGGGGTGCAATTAGTAGCATCGTTCTTCTCCTCACATTTATAAACATGTATGCAAGTCTTTACATACATTAGCTAGAAGTTTCTTGTCTTCTCCATATTAGAATAAAACTTACTTTAGGAGACTAGATTGGGTTGGTTGAAGATTTGTACGAGGCTGTTGAGATATCTTCTCAACCACTCCCTCCAAGTATGGAATCGGTTGGATCTGAATTCAGCTATATATTTACCTATGTATGTGTGTAAGAGTGCAGTAATACAATCTATTGTTTGTGTGTTATTCCTGTGCAATGGCTGCTCTTCCAATTTCTGAGTCTCCAATGCTCTTCACCAAAGTTTCCACAACCTTTTCTGAGATGCAATTAGTAGCATTGTTCTTCTCCTCACATTTATAAACATGTATGTAAGTCTTTACATGCTCAATCCTCTTAGCCTCTTCCTGCATGCTCTGTACAACACACATTCTCAGTTTTTGTGGACTTTTCCTCAAGTGTTTTAGCTTCTTTTGGGTAGCAAAAAACATCCACAATTGAGATCCCTTTGAAAGATATGTGTATATGAGCATTTCTGGATTTGTTTTTTCTAAGAATCACACTTTATTTATTTATACAAAATACTCCATGTGAGTATTGAATTGTCGTCAAGTCTACATCACTTTACCATTATGAAATTTAGCCCATTTTGTGAGAGGAAAATAAATCTTTAATAAAAGATATGTTTATTGTGAATGTGAAACCAAATCCTCAACAAAGGATAAGGGATATTCACTATGATTTAGTATTAAGAAAACAACAAACAGTTCCATAAGATCAGTAAGGGAAGAAATGGTACGAAAATAAGGACACAGCTTTCATATTCGCCTTCGGTTTCTGACAGTTATGAAATGTTTTGGAGGCTTAGCTTGGTACCTGAACATGAAGCAGTGATACAACATGAAGGAACGATTATGTTTATACTTCAATACTTTTGAATGTGATCTGCATGCCATGCTGAGGCTGTAGAGTAAGCACAGCAATTGGGGCATGCTTGTAAGCAGGGGAGAGACTGAATGAAAATCTCTGTAAAATCATGGCTAGAACACTCTTGGCCTCCAACATGGCAAAATTTTGGCCAACACAATTTCTTGGACCCATAGAGAATGGACAAAAGGCATTTGGATGAATGGCTGCATTTGAAACACCCGCTGCAAATCTCTCTGGCTTAAACAAGTTTGCATCTGAACCCCATAACTTCTCATCGTGATGCATTGCCAAAATTGAAAATGACATGACTGCACCTTTTGGAAGAGAGAAATTGCCAAGCTTGATCGCTTTATATGCTTTTCTTGTTATCCTACCAGCAGGTGGATATAGCCTTAGTGTTTCATTCAGTACCATAGTCATCTGCCAACCAGAGAAAAAAACATCAATACAGCTTAAATGACAAATAATCAACAAATTAAAATCTAAATAACTRCAGATATTACCAGGTTAATTGGGACCTTACTGGGTTAGCCAGAACCAACCCTTCTAACTTAAAGATATGATGATACCTTGGAGCGCAGGGCCTATTACCATCTACTCAGCTATTAGATACTATTGTAATCACAATTAGTAATGCCTACTTAATACTGTTAGAAATSAAAATTACCAAACTCACTTGGAGGATGACTGGGCAAGGCTGAAGAATAAGAATTGATTCAAACTTGTAATCACAATTAGTAATGCCTACTTAATACTATTATAAATCAAAATCACCAAACTCAGTTGGAGGATCACTGGACAAGGCTGAAGAGTAAGAAWTGATTCAAACTTAGAAAAAAACATGTAAGAAAAGTTAACTCGAAATAAAAAATACACTAAATTTCATTGAWGAATCTACATACTACTAAAGGCCACGGATCTTAGACAGTTGACAGATCTCCTAATTGTCTGTGGTGAAATTGGGTCGAAAAAGCAAGCAGAGCGCTATTTTCTGTTCTTTTCTATCTTATATAGACATGAGACTGATTTGGAGAGTCAGACTCACATTTGACTTGCATGTATCTACTGAAATCGTTAGTTAATCGAGCAAGTATGACTCGTCAGACTTGGAAAAGCTGATTAGTTTCTTTTCTTTAGAGAGAAGAGTCAGAGTAGACAATCAACTCGGAAGAGCCTAGACCCACCCAACTACTGGATCTATTGGAGTCGTTTCTTCATAGAGCAGAGTCAGAGTACACAATAGACTCGGAAGAGTCTAGACCCAGCTACTTGGATCTATCGGAATCATACGCAGTGGTGCCTAGTAATAAGATGCGCCTTTTTCTGTTGTTATATGGATGTTTGACAATTTGCTGTAAATAATTATGATTAGAATAGAAAAAAAATTGCGTAGAATTGGAAAATTATATGATTGATTCCATATTCGGAATAAAACAAAACCGTCTTACATAATGGGTCTATGAACTGAATTTTGCAACACAATTGTTGTTAGTATCTTCAAACTGATACAACCACCCTGGGCAGCTAGGAATTGAGTACCTCAAAACAGATAACAGTAAAAGATAAATATCAATAATCTTGTCGGAATCTACCTTGGGTGAACCACCTTATTTGTTCAACTAACAACTATTAGGACCACAAAAGGTCACAGGAAGAATTCGTAATAAACAGGGCACAGCAGGGGATAAGAATTGTGAAGTCACAGTGAATTGGTGAAAACTATTGAACATCGTATCCTTAATAGTCTATCCCCATAGTAGGTATCACGGAGACAACTTCCAAGTTAAGAGCTACTCTGTGATTTTTTGCGCCTTGGTAACTGCAGAGACAAATTCGTTGTCCTTCCATTAGTAAACTTTTCTCTGTATCTTACAATTGACAAGAACTCTGGAATGTGCTAGATGGCGAGAGGCTTAAAATTTAGTGGAGAGTTTGAAGTAATCATGTCCCGATTATAAATAAAGTAGTTGGTCTTGGTTGAGGTAATCATCAATATCCTCGTTATTAATTCGAAAATCATGTACATTATATTTGTAAACAGTTTTCTCCTTGTTGCTCCTCTTCATCAGAAGGTGGTCCACTTTGGTGACAAATGGATGTTTTGACAAGCAGAGAGTAATGCAGTAGTGTGTGATATAAGATACAACTGGCAGGCATATCCTTCTTATCGAAAGTATGGTGTCCATCAATCTTTAATTAAACGAAGAGTCCATTCAACTTGGTAGAAGTTTCAATCTTTAGATCAGAACTGTCTATATAAATCTAAACCAACAGGCTATATAGGTCTAAACAAGAAGGACATTTTTAAGGAAATATTCAGACACTTTTGAGCTCGGAGCAAAATCAAACATGATAGTTTTCCTTGCTTATGTAGATTAGGGGAACTTGTGTGACCACCTTATGGTTCCATGGTATATCAATCTTGATGTATATTTACATTTAGTCCTAATGAAATATATGATGCATTTTAGGGAGAAAAATGATGGCTGGAATTTTGTTGATTAAGAAAATCCCAAAAAATGATATAGAATGTATTAAATGGAATACATACCGATTTCATCCTGCTAAGCATGTCTGCATCTGGTATATCTGTGCCACAAATACTGATAACTTCTTTCCTTAATATTTCCTGCCAGTCAAGGTTTATTGAGAGCAAGAATGCTGCCCAGGTTAACAGATTGGAAGTTGTCTCATGGCCTGCAAAGAAAAATGTCTTGCATTCATCCATGATTTCATCAATAGTCATACTTAGATTTCTTTGAGACCCACCCAATTCGTTCTGGTTGGCAGTCATCATGATTCCAAGCAGGTCACTTCCATAGCCAACATGAGTTCTCGTTGTTGTTCTGGGCTCCAATCTACTTTGAATTATAGAATTCAGTATTTCTTTAATTCTTCTGTCAATCTTCCAGGCATACCTGTTCTTTCTTGTAGGAATATATCTGCCAAAAAGTCGAGGAACATAAGTCCACAATCCTTGTAATTAAGTACTGTGAAGCATTATGTTTATGTAGAAGCTCTATGGACTATGTATAACACTCAGTAGAACCTTACGCATGAGTAAAAGATAATGGATTATGGCACTAGCCCATAGAGCAACAGGTCCATTTGACGTTAAAAAAAACAAACATAAACAGAAGTACAAGTACTAGTGAATTTGCAGTAACATACAAAACTCTATAATTGAAAGATATGTATAATGTAATTACTGGCTTCCTGGGATGAAGACAGATCGTTCAGCTTTAGCAGCCATTTCTTGTAATTCTCTCTGCAATTCAAATACTTCTTTTCCTTCATTGTAACTGCTACCAAATGCAGTATGGGATATGATGTTTGCTGTTAATTCTCTAAACTCGTTGTGAACATCAATTTCTTTTCCATGAGAGTCTGCCTGAGCCATCGTTTCTTGCCAWTTCTCGAGCATGGATGAAGTGCAAGCAGCCATTCTCTTCACCATTGGCTGTCAWTGACAACATGAGGACATAAATAAAGTCAACAGCATACTCTAAATGACTYCAACTCTCAAGGACACCTTMAGAAATAGTCTAGTTGGCGCACATCCTTGTTTAGTAGAGGTAGGCAAATTCACAGCATATAAAATATAATTTGACATGCTAGAGGAAAACACTGTTGAAAATAATTTGACATGTTAGAGGAAARCACTCTTGAAAATAAGATATCACATGGTTATACTTATCAGATAGTGTTATTAGACATCCAAGTTCTCACTATAATTGGACTTGGGAGTTCTTCACTCAATTTATATTCAAATTATCAGCATAAATTAATATTAAATTAATATTATCTTAGTGCATATATTTACCCATACTTATAAGGCACCCGCCTTTACATTGTAGCTAACTTGACAGGTATGTACCAGCCTGAAAAGGTCAGATAATAAGCATAGATTGATAGTAACTTGGTGCATATATTGACGGAATTACCAAAATCTTCAATTCCTTACTCAAGAAACTGTTATAATTGTTTATCCATTATCAAGTCTTATTATAGAGTGATTGTAGGACATTCCAATAATTCAAACCTTAAGTTTATCAACATTGAAGACAGGGCTCACGATCCTCCTGTGCGTCACCCATCTCAATCCATCTACGAAAACCAGTCCCCGCCCTAACAAGGCCAACACAAAAGGCCTGGGGGTCTGCTTTTCATAGTGACCGAATTTATTCGATAAAACTTCCTTGATTAGCTCTGGTTCTGAAATGTATAGCCTTGACTGGATTCCATCCCAATAGAAAAATGTCTCTCCTGAACAGAAACAATTACCAAATACTAATTAGACATCGATTTCAACCTTGACACTCTTGCAGAAATCCAACCAACTGGCAGAAAGCATATGGTGTAAATTCATTGTTCTAGCAGGTAGATGCCTACGAGAGCAACATATAAAAGTAAAACAAGCCTTGGAGGAAAAGAGAAAGAAAGAGAACCGTATATCTGACACCATTTATGGTACTGAGGTGTGATTCTAGGAACAATGTCATGAGAAATATTCTGCATAGGCTGTGCATGAGTCTCCCTGAGAAGCTCTGTGTATTCTGGCACGCTCCCAACAAGTATCCGGTAAGGTAGACCTCTTATCCCTTGGCCTGTATAGGCTTTATGGAATGCATAAGGCCTCCATATCAAGTCTCTAAAGAGTTTGACAAATATGCTCCCAAACAAAACAACTAAAATGGCTACTAATGCTTCAACACTGCTTCTAATCAGAAGATCCATCTTCAAAACCAAAGGCAACACTATACTATTACAGGGCTACTTCAGTCCGATTGCCTTACAGTTCTATGCGTCAATCTCAAATTTATAGGCGCAATTGGAACATGAAAATGCAATGAAACTCCACTCAACTCTAAAGTGCCACGATCACAACCCACTGTATGTAAATTCAATAACTACTTATTGATACCGCACATGACACTGACGGTCTACCAATCAGAGATTGGCATAGTGGAACCGAATTTCACCGATAATTGTCATTCCGGGACTTCCTCTAGAAGGTCAATCATAAAAAAATTCCATCTCAATTATAGGCATGGGTTTCCAATCCATGTACGCTGTGATGTGACAATATGCATCTTTTCTGTATCTTTTATGCATCAGACGCAATTATAGACATGGGTTTCCAATCCATGTACGCTGTGATGTGACGATATGCATCTTTTCTGTATCTTTTATGCATCAGACGGCATTATCCATTTTCCTTCACACACTGGAGCTTTGAATGTATGGAGAACTGTTGCAATCCATACCATTCGTATGTGTAAAATTAATTAAGCCAGAAGGAAATAACAAACAAATACGAACCGACAAAAACATGTGTCTAACGATGTAATGCCATGATAATGTGGACATGGCTTCAAACATCAAGTGATTTGCAGAGGCAGGCTGCATTGTGCTCTTCTGGTTCGCACTAATCCTTTCTGGTTTCAATGCCTGACAAAACATCACGCCCTACATTGCCTTAATATTTTTAAAATCAAATTAGTGAACACCCAAACCAATTCGATCTTCTTAAATTTTGAAGATATGTAATACTTCAGATTTCAATGGTTTTTAATGGTTTTGGATTCCATTATAAATAAAAAAGAAATATAATGTATAGATTTCTAGTTGAAAGTGTAAGTGATGTAAATATAATGTATAGATTTCAAAGTAAGAGTTTTACTGTCCATATATATACATTTTTATAAATATGTTTTTAATTTACAATAAATAACAAGATAGGTTTTTCATGGTATATTCAAAATATGTAAATATTATTTTAAAAATTAAGATAAAAGTTTAAGTTAGTTATTGAGAATACAAGAAGGGTTATGAATTGTTAAAAGGGAAAGGGTAAGGGGATCAAGGGGATGACAAATAATTTTATGTTTTTTTTTAAGTTGCCTAAGCTTCTTAGTTTTCATCTTTTCACCATGTTCCTTATTAAAAGCCCTAACCAATATCCATTGAATGCAAGTGGTGTGCTTGGTCGTAAAGTCCACCTTCCATAGTTATGAGACCATGGGGGTTAACTACAAGGAAAGAGACATGTAAGAGACTCCATCGTTATAGGAATTTGAACCTCATAGGAATTCAAACCTTCACTTTCTTCGTGCCCTCTCCCCATTGAAATTTGAATTGACCAATCCATCGTCTATTACTATTTTATGCTATTCACACTCACTCATGCATTTGAGGTTATGCGTGAGCATTTGCATTCACCCTATATAACCAGTGGAATCATTTTCCATATCCACACACCTCTGAGTTCTGGAGCTGCATTCTTATGATGGGAATTGCAATTCAAACACGTAAATGGCTAGTTAGAGCTAAGAAAGAAGAGATTATGAACCTAAGAAGGGGGATGGAAGGTTGTGGAGGAGCATAGACAATGGTTTGGTAGGAAGGCATTCCCATTCCTTGTAGATCGATGCTTATTGAGTGCTTAAGAGCTAAGAGATGTCAATGTTGAGTTGATCTCGAAAGTAGACAACATAATAGACTTTTTATGCACACATTGAGAACACAAGGAGGAGAATGATCCCTTAAGGAATTGTTAAGTAGAGAAAGGAAAGGCCTTTTAGTACCTCTGCACAAACTAAGAACACAAGGAGGAGGATTTCCTAAAAGACTATTGATTAAAGAAAGGAAAGGACTTCTAGTATGTGCCTCGGAGATTGTTTTGTATAGAAAAGGTAAATTCTTGGTGTTGTGTGGGGCAATGAAGGGAGTGTTGGTAGGGCTCCCTAGAAGGTTGCCTGGAGATTTATGTGTTGAAAAACTTGGCTGAGCATGAGAGAAATTGGATTTGGTGAGTGATTGTTGGGTATGTGTTATATTATTTGCATGACTAGTCCTAGCATCTACTACGTTGCGTTGGGCACGTAGCGCCCTCGAGAATTTTTTTTTGCCTCAGGAAATGTGTCACATTTTTGCCTCGATTTTTTGTGTCCATTGTTGGGCAGTTTTTCGGCACATGGTTTTTGCCGATGGTTTTCTATTTCCGGTTAAGCAATTAGAGTTTTCAACTAATCCAAGTCATTGGGTTAGGGTTTTGGATGTCGTTGGCTCCTATATGTATATTGTATTGTAAACAATGTATCACTATGAATGAATATACAATATGTTGGTTTTCCCGGTTTCAGTTTCCAGGGGAAATATTCTCTGTGTAATGTGTGTATTTTCCATTGTATCTTTTATGTTCTTTTATTGAAAATCTATTTGCAGTAAAAATTGTACAAGTTTAAAATCTACATTTGGTATTAGAGATTTGTTGGCTTCAGGGGGAAGCCTTTGTGGTCAAGGGTTTGGCTTGAGACCTTGATAAGCCTTGTTACAGTGGGACATCTGTGGTATTGATTTTTCAAGTGAAAAGAAATGACGAGCAGTTCAAAAATGGAGATTGAGAAGTTTAATGGGCAAATTTTTGAGTTGTGGAAGCTCAAGATGGAAGATATGTTGGTGGACAGAGATCACTAGATCGCGGTGAATCCAGGTACTGCACCTACATGAACTTCAATAAATGACTGGAAAAGGTTGGATCAGAAGACGAAGAGCACAATTCAACTGTGTCTCTCAGATTCAGTATTATTGAATGTGTCAGAGGAAGCTACAACCAAATATTTATGGGATAAGTTGGGAAAGTTGTATCAATCTAAGTCCCTACTAAATAAAATTTTCCTGAGAAAGAAGTTGTATAACCTGAAGATGAGAGATGGTGACTCAGTGGCAGAGCATTTGAATGCCTTCAATACTGTGGTAAGTCAGTTAGTATCTATTGAGATTAAAATTTCAAGTGAAGATAAGTGTATCAATTTACTTTGCTCTTTACCAGACTTGTGGGATAGACTGGTTGTGGCCCTAGGTAGTAATACAACTTCCTTGAAGTTTGATGAAGTGTTCTCATCCATGTCGGAGGAGATGAGATGGAAGAACATGGAACGACATAACACAGACACATTATTTTCAAGAGGATGTTCCCATAAAATAAATAGATCTAAGTTCTCAAGTGGGAGATCTAAGTCTAAGGGTAGATCTAAATCTCCCAGAAAGTTTGTAAAGGTATGTTGGAGATGTGGAAAAGAAGGGCACTACAAGAAGCAATGTAGATCCAAAATTGAGAAAAATAAGGGATCTAAAGAAACTCCATCTACAGAACAAAAAACCTCCAAGGAAGAAGGAGGGGATTTGTACTTAGCTTCTTCAAGCCCACATGCAGATCATAAGGCCTAGTTGGTTGACTTAGGTGCATCCTTTCATATGACTCCCCACAGTGAGTGGTTCTGTTAATATGAAAGGTATGATGGAGGTAATGTTTTCCTAGGTGATGATTCGACAGCCAAAATCATAGGACAAGGAAAATTCAAGGTGTGGCTCATATATGGAAGGATTAGAACACTACCTGGTGTTCTGCACATCCCGTTTTTGTACTAAAAATGGATGATGCAGGGGTAAGAACAATATTTGAAAAGGAAACCTACAGGATGGTTTGAGGAGCAATGGTGTTGCTGAAGGGAGTTCAGTTTGGAACTTTGTATAAGCTGCAATGAAGAACTATTAGTGATGGGTGTAATAGTTCCATTGTTTATGATATTGGAGTTGAAGAAGAAAGAACTCCTACAGTCTCTGGAGAAAAGGTTATATTGTGGCATCAAAGACTGGGGCATATCGGAGAGAAGCAAAATCAAGTAAGATTCCCCTCTGGTGCAATGAGGGCAAAATAAATTTTACAACTAGTTCACAGTGATGTGTTTGGACCTGTGTTGGTTCCGTCATTGGGAAAATATGTGTACTATGTCTCATTTATAGATGACTTCTCGAGGAATACTTGGATATATTTCCTCAGGAATAAATCTGAAGTCTTTGACAAGTTTAAGGAGTTTAAGGCTCTTCTTGAGAATCAAACAGAGAAAAAAATTAAGGTAGTGAGGACATATAATGGAGGAGAGTTCTGCGAGAATTAATTTAAAGAATTATGTAAGAAGTGCATTATAGAAAGGCAAAGGACTATTCCATATACACCTCAACAGAATGGATTTACAGAAAGAACAAATATGACATTGATGGAAAAAACATGGTGCATGATCAGTGGTGTCGGGTTAGGAAAAGAATTCTTGGCAGAGGCAGTGGGTATTGCATGTTACTTGGTCAACAGATCACCCTCATCAGCATTGGATGAAAAGACTCCATAAGAGGTATGGACTGGTAAGAAACCTTCTCTCAGACATTTCAAGGTATTTAATTGTGAGGCCGTTGTTCATGTTCCAAATGAAAACAAGAGTAAGCTAGATAAGAATAATGAAAAGTGTATCTTTATTACGTATAATGATGGTCTCAAAGGTTATAAGATTTGGAACCCAGAAACTAAGAAGGTTATGTATAGTCGAGATGTGGTATTTAGAGAAATAAAGGATGTTGTTAAACAGGAAGTCCTACCAAATAAGGAAGAACCAGAGAAAATAGAGTTTGATTTAAAGGATGATGAATTAGACTCTACAAAAGAATAGGAATCAGAAGAAGAAGATCCTCATACTCTAGTATTGAGGAGATCGATTTGAGAAAGGAGGCTACCGAAAAGGTATACTCCATCTTATTTTCATTTAAATTTTGTTTTGTCTAGTACTGATGATGATCCTAGAACTGTCAGGGAGGCAGTGGATTCAGAGGATGGAAATCTCTGGAAAAAGACCATGGATGAATAAATGGCAGCCTTGGATAAGAATGAGTCTTGGGATCTAGTGGAGTTTTCGACTAGAAGAAATCCCATTGGAAGAAAATGGGTATTTAAAAATAAGATCAATGCAGAAGGAAAAGTGAAGAAATACAAAGCTCGGTTAGTAGAAAAGGGTTATTCCCAGGTTGAGGGAATTGATTTTGGTGAGATTTTTTCTCCTATTTCCAAGTTAACTTCTATAATATTTATGTTATTTGTTGCTGCTACATTTGATTTTGAAGTAGAACATATGGATGTGAAGACAACATTCCTGTTGGCATAAGGGTAGACCCAGGGTTCAACGCTACAACAATGCACCAACAAAACCCTAACTACCAGCCCTTTTGACAACACTTGCGAAGCAGATGAAGTTTCACCCGAGGTAGAGGCAGGGGTGGTTGCAAGACTCAGATGTCTGTAACCTTAGCTGGGAAACATATCTATGATTCTAAGACTTGACAGAGCACTCAATAGTCAACGTTCATCTATATCCAGTCTTAGTTACAATGCGGTTAAACCCTAGTTACAGAGTATCAAAATATTCATTTAGATCTAAGGTATTTAAGCACTAAGCATATCCACATAGGTCATATCCATACAATTAAGCACATAGCATTAACATATCTATCTACCATTCATCTATATTGAAGCACTAAGCACATTAATATATAGACACATCAACACATCGCACAAAGCAGAGAAACCCAACATGTACATGGTTCACCCCCACCCTGGGGCTACGTCCACCAACTCTTTGTCTTCTTTATTAGCTTGTTCAGTCAGTTACATGCATAGAGCCTCAAAAACCCTACTTTGCATAGGACAGGGGATCTACGTAGCTCGATAGATCCTCCTTCCCTGAGTAGATCTAAGCACACAACCTTCCACAGTATCTTACAATGACTTGCACTTAGC
Source organism: Picea mariana (assembly GCA_032191745.1). Taxonomy (NCBI): domain Eukaryota; kingdom Viridiplantae; phylum Streptophyta; class Pinopsida; order Pinales; family Pinaceae; genus Picea; species Picea mariana. The sequence continues at coordinate 210,095 of JASDQU010011162.1, read as the reverse complement.
TCTGCAAGTTTCACACAATATGCACAAATCATTTACAACTCTTGATCACACAGATCCAACTCTAGCACTTAGCCATCCCCCCCTCACTAAATCACCCTAGCATCTATTTATACATACAAAATAGGCCTAAGCATGGGTAAACCCATGGGTCGACATACCATACCCATTACATAATCTCGAATCCCAAAAAGGGCCCTAAAAGGGGACGAGATCCCGCGATCTCCACTTCGTCTTGCGCTCCACCTTCGACAGTCTGTCAAAGTCCCAAAACAGGTCAAAAGTGACGAAGGATCCTCAAAAATTGGTCAAGGGCCAACATGCCCCCAACACTCACTTGTGACTCGTCCCGAGTCACTATGATCTGACCAGTTTTGCTTCAAAATCCTCGAGCTTGGCTCGAGCTTCTTCGACTTGTTGTTGTGCCATGGCCTCCTATTCAACGAACTCTTGTATGACTGCTTCGTTTACAGGTCCCTCTAGGCATTGTTCAGGTGCAGTGATGACTTGCTCTAGTTCTGCTCCTCAGCCTTCGACCTCTGTGAATAGTTGGTAAGCCTTATCCTGTACAGGTTGGAGCCTCTGAGTCACTTCCATGAATTTTCTCTGGATAGTGTGGACCTGCTATTGGGAAGTGTGTTGCTCCTGGTATTGATTCATTCTTTCCACAGCTAGCAAGGGCTTCAACTGCGCCTGTATTGTCTTTGCTTGATACTTCGCCTCTTCAAGATGCGACTCCAGTGCCTTCAGTTCTAAATTCTCAGTGAGTTACTCGTAGGTCTGGGCACTTTGATCAATGAGTTGCTTACATTCCATGGCAAAGGTTTTTATTCACTCAACTGTGCTTCGAGCAATTGCTTCTCTTTGATCCCTCACATCTTACGGGGTGTTGGGCACTGTGCGGAGCTCTAAGTATATTATTTGTTGTTGTAGCTGCTGGATAGCTTCTGCAATATGTTCTAATTGATGCGTGACTTGGTCGTCTTCTTGTGGCTCTAATCTTGTCATAGAGCAGAGTGCTCTGTTGACTGCTTCCTTCACTTCGAGTTCCTCTATGAGCAACTGTTCTTTTTCTTGTTGCATCTATACTTTATCTTCTTCAAAAAAAATTTGGAGAGCAACCTTCTCCTGTTTTGAAACTTTGTGTTGTTCTACGATTACGCCTTGCACTTGATTCAAGGCCTGGGTGGATTGTTCTATTTCTTCTTGAGCACGACGAAGGTGATCTTCGACCACATCAACTAGTCGGTGGAGTTGGGCTGGCTCATCTCCCAACTCTGGTTCTCCTAATGGCAAGGGCGTAGTGGAGGCTGTGTGATTGGACTGAAGGGCCTGTTGTACCCCTCGAAGTTTGACCTCAATTCTATCGTACATTTCCTCCTGCTTAGCTTCTTGTTTCTCCGTGATTTCCAGCAAAGTGTCGTTTAGATCTGCGATGATGAATTCAAAATCATCGACAGTAAGCACTGTCTTCATCTTGGTCACGGTGGTTTTCGATTTCTTTCAAGAAGAAGGTTTTGGGGGAGAAACCTTCCTCTTCTTCAAGGGATCAACCTAGTCTCTGGGCAATGTTACTTCACCTTGTTTCTGTTCAACTCTCTGGTCATTTACCTCTTCTATTTCATCATCACCCCCTCGATCAGGTGATACTGAAGCAGTCTTTCCTGAGGCACTGCTTAAATATTGAACCTCTTCGATCTTCTTCATTCTGTTGGGCCCGTGTGTATCCTGTTATTTATGCATGGTCTCTGGGCTGTCAGGGTCAGACATCTCTGTAGAGTCTGCGGGAGTAAGGAGGTCTGCAAACCAGTCCTTAGTGATCTCCTCTAGGTATTCTTCCGTGAGTTTGTAGTACGACTGAAGTTGCTCCTTACGTTCATCAGCCCATGCTATTATGTAGATGAAGTGATGATCTATGCAGAACTTCATCAGGGTTCGGAACCTCTGTAGGGTGTTCGGGGTCATGCGAGGTTCAACTTCGATGGCTCTCTTCAGTTGAAGGTAATATGTATGAAAAACAACGTTCGACTACCATTGTTTGTTCATATCACTCGAGTACCAGAGTGTGGTGAACTTCGTAGCAAGCAGCTTGAACGATTCAATATCTGGAAAGGTCGCACCTTTTGGCATCTCCCAGGAAGCAAAGGCGATGAGGATCATGAGCCAGCTAAAGTGAAACTCGTAGCTCTGATCATGTGCTTCGTGATAGTCTAGTTCCGACTGATTAACTAGGTACTTTGCCTAGTTCATCTGCAGGCCTTCCATGCACTTCCCTGCGAGGTCAATGACAAAGCCTGTGACCTGCGTAGGTCTATTATTCCTTACTAAATTTATGGCTATTAACTGGCAGGCTAGGTGCACTGTGTCATTATGGATGGAGGCTACCTTGTAGCCTTGCTTCCCCTTTTCAACATTGTTGTATGTATCTTTCATATTATGTACTAGTGTGCGATCTGTGGCTTTTCTTGGATAGAACTCCTGTGGGTCGGGTCCTTGCATACTTAATCCGGTGATCCTATGGATCAACATCGGATCGACTGTAATACGATGGTCTAGCCATAAGTAACCGCCATGGTAACATGAAAGTAATAGCTTGACACAGGCGTTCACTTCTTGGTGCCTTTCGAAGTGTGGGATCTTCATTACATTTAGCAGGGTGGACTACGCAAGGTTCATTGCCCACGGTTGAGGGATTATCTTCGAATTATTTCCCTTCGTCCTCGTTAAGTATTTATACGGGGCAAGCAAGCTATAGTTCTTGCAATCTTCGAGGTTGAAGTCACTGAACTTCAACGCTGTGATCTTGTCCTACTGTGCATGAACTGCGCATATCCCCTTCGGGAGGTACGTAGCAACCATGGAGTACTCAAAATCTCTTGGAATGCTATCTCGAGTCACTGTGCCGGCCAGAGGCGGGATGTAATCGAGAAATATGGTTGGGATCAACTTTGCATTTCCTAGGTCATCTTTGTGTTTGGTTCTCTTTTTCGCTGATGATCGGGATGATTCGGCTCCACGAGCAGTCGACGGAGAGGCTTGCACTCCTCTCGGCGATGAGATTTGAATACTTGCAGACATTGGTCTTTCAGACATTACTCTTTCAGTCATTAAGTCAATGAGAAATTCTTTGACAATTTTCTCTGCAGCGCTAAGATTGTCTGACATCCACGCTCGTGGTTGAATGTCTCGGGTTCGAAGAGTAACTAGTCAATGAAATGGGATGGATGGAAATAGCACGATGATCACTGTGTGAAATCAACTATTTTTTGGATTCAGATTCACGGGTAGAAAAAGTGTTCTCATTGTGTGGCGCGACGAGATAAATAGATAACTTGGCAACGGATCTCTTGCACTGTGTGAGAAACCTTCATTAACTCAGTTTTGTCCATTATGGCACAGTCCCAACGGTCTGGTGGTGAACTTTCTGATCATAAATGCCTTTCTACCCATTCGGGTCATCATTCTAACAGTTATACTGTTCCCAATGGCTATATTGCATTGCCATGTCGAAGTGCCATGTAACGCTGTTCTGATATCCCGACGAAGTTCCAATTTTGTAAATTTTCCTTCTGCAAAGTTCCCTCTGGAACTTTCTGTAACTTTTCGGTCTTAGCTCTCTTCTTGCTTAGTTTTTGGGCCTGCTTTTCAGTGATCTTCATCTTGGTATTCCTTTTTCCATTCTGATTCTTATCTTCTTTTGGCAGAGTAACTTCGCGTTGTTGAGATTCTTTCCTAGAAATCAGGGGTAATACTTCATCTGTATTTGTAATAGGTACTTCAGTCTTCTATGGGTCTTCTAGTGTTCTTCCCACTTCGACATCCAAGTCTCTGGTGTTAAATAACTTCTCTTGGTTCTGTTGTTCTTCAATCAAGTGGGCGATCCTCCTAGTCATGAAATCTTTTAACTCTTTCTTCTTTTGCTCTAAGATTTCTTCTTCTTTCCTTCTAGACTGATCTCCTTCAATCCAAAGTTTTCATAGTAACATAGCAAATGGATAACTATTCTCAATAAAATTAACAACTTCAAGTTCTTCCTCCGTCGAAGTTCCATGAGAACTCATAGATATCTGGGTAAGTCTTCCACATAGGGTTATTGGTTTTCCTCTGAATAATCCTATTCCTCTCAATGAAGGAATCATAGCAGGCTTTCCTAGAATTTTCCAAGTTCTTTATGTGATAATATTCACCTGTGTTTCCTCATCTAGAACACAGTCAATGTCGAAGTCTCCTATTCTTACTTCAATGCATTTTTTTTCTTTGAAGATCTCTCATAAGCTGATATGCCGGTGGTCATTCATGATTTATTTCATCTGTAGCAATACTTTTTCTGATTGTTTCTAGGGTTCTGTCATAATCTCAGTTGCTTGACCTTTCTTGTGGTCTCCTTGTCTCATATTCATCCTTTCAACCTTGGAAATCATTCTAGGGAAATCCAATACTTCATGGTCTATAGATTTGCAACAGAGGAAACTAGGTCTTCTTCCAAGGCATTCCTTAGCAAGATGTTATGGTTTTTTGCAACTATAACAAAGAGTTAATCCTCTTTTTCTCTTAAATGATCCCCAGCCTTTCCTGTACTGTGCACTAGAATCATGGTAGCTAACCTGCAAAAAATTCTTTCTAGGATCCTGCATCCATTTGTTAGTCCAAACATTCTCTCTATGCATATGTATAACATATCTTTCACTATTCTTATTAGATATACTCATATCGAATATTCTTTCATCTATCAATGCCCTAGTTTTCAAGCTAGGACAAATCTTATCAAACATACTTAGATCCATACTTTAGAAACAAAAATTTCCACTAATCTTATCTTCAACAGAGCACAAAGCTTCCAAATCTAAAACTTTTCACTATTCTTACATTTATCAGAGCACAGAGCTTGTAGATCCTACCTCTTTTCTTCAGATCCGGCCCTTCTTGGAACAAGGCTTCATAGATCAAGTAGAATATTGCGCACTAGAGTGACAGATCTACACACAGAGATTTCATAATTTCTGGTCAGATCTTCACACAAAGCTTTTTTTTCCTTAGTTCCTAGAAATCACAGTTTCAGGTCCTGGCAACGGAACCATTTGTTGGCACAGGGGTAGACCCAGGGTTCAACAATACAACAACTCACCGAAAAAACCCTAACTACCAGCCCTTTCGACAACACCAACGAAGCAGATGAAGTCTTACCTGAGGTAGAGGCAGGGGTGGTTGCAGGACTCAGATGTGTGGAACCTTAGATGAGACATAGATATGTGATTGTAACACTTGACAGAGCACTCAACAGTTAACGTTCATCTATCTCCAATCTTAGTTACAACACGATTAAACCCTAGTTACATAGTATCACAGTATTCATTCAGATCTAAGGTATTTAAGCACTAAGCATATCCACATAGGTCAGATCCATACTATTAAGCACATAACATTAACATATCTATCTACCATTCATATATATATTGAAGCACTAAGCACATTGACATACAGACTCATCAACACATCGCACAAAGTAGAGCAACACAACATGTACGTGGTTCACCCCCACCCTGGGGCTATGTCCACTAACTCTTTGTCTTCTTTATTAGCTTCTTCAGTTAGTTACATGCATAGAGCCTCAAAAACCCTACTCCGCAGAGGACAGGGGATCTGTGCAGCTCGCTGGATCCTCCTTCCCTGAGTATATCTAAGCACACAACCTTCCATAGTCTCTTACAATGACTTGCACTTAGCTCTACAAGTTTCACACAGTATGCACAAAGCATTTACAACTCTTGATCACACACATCCAACTCTAGCACTTATCCATTCCGCCCTCACTACATCGCCTCAACATCTATTTATACATACAAAATAGGCCTAAGCATGGGTAAAACCATGGGCCGAAATCCCATACCCATTACATAATCCCGAATCCCAAAAAGGGCCCTAAAAGGCGTTGAGATCCAACGAGCTCCGCTTTGTTTTGCACTCCTCCTTCAACAGCCTATCGAAGTCCCAAAATAGGTCAAAAGTGACCAAGGATCCTCAAAACTTGGTCAAGGGCCAATAATTCCTACATGGGGATCTAGAAGAAGAAATCTATATGAAGCAGCCAAAAGGCTTTGTTTTGAAGGGAAATAAGGAGCTGGTATGCAAGCTAAAAAGGTCCCTGTATGGTTTAAAACAATCACCAAGGATGTGGTATCAAAAATTTGATACTTATATGCTGGGACTGGTTTCACAAGAAGAAAAGAGGACCATTGTGTGCATTTTAAATTAATTGGTGATCATTTGATTTATTTGATCTTGTATGTAGATGACATGTTGTTGATAGGAAACAACAAGGAGATTATCCAGGATGTGAAAACTTAGTTGTCCTCTAAATTTGACATGAAGGATCTCGATGCTTCAAATTTCATTTTGGGCATGGAAATTAAAAGAGATCAGAAAAAGAGGAAAATATGGTTAAATCAGAGAAAATATGTCGAGACAATATTGTAGAGGTTTGATATGCATGAATGTAAATTGACCAAGGTCCCTATTCCTGTTGGTGTAAAGGTATCTGTGGATCAGTGTCCCAAGACACGGGAAGAGGAGGAGGACATGTCTTGTCTTCCATATACTAGTGCAGTTGGAAGTTTGATGTATGGAATGGTTTGTACTAGACTAGACATTGCACATGCATTGGTAGTTTTGAGCAGGTATATGTCAAAACTAGGGAAGGAGCATTGGACAACATTAAAAAGGGTTTTCAGGTATTTGCGTGGCACTGCGAGCTATGGATTGTGCTACCAAGGAAGACCATGATTGGATAGAGTGTTGGACATACATGTCTTTGTGGATGCAGACTGGGTTGGAGATCTACAAGAGGGTATGTGTTTAACCTATTTGGAGGAGCAATCAATTGGATGAGAAAAAGACAGATTGTAGTGGCACTTTCAACTACAAAAGTTGAATACATGGCTGCCACTCATGCAAGTAAGGAAACAATATGGTTACAAAGATCGTGTTCAGGTATTGGGTTAGTACATCAAGCTATAAGGATAGATTGTGACAGTCAGAGTGCAATTTTTTTGGCGAAGAACCCGACTTATCATTCAAAGACAGAGAATATTGATATTCAATATCACTTTGTGAGAGACATGGTTGAAGAAAAGAAAGTGTTGCTGATGAAGTTGGAAACTTTGAAGAATGTTGGAGATTCTTTAACAAAATCTGTGAGCACTGAGAATTTCTCTTGGTGTAGACGATCCATGGGCATTGTTTCATTGGATTGTTGACTATGTAACCCTGTAACCCCCTATATGCAAAGAAAACAACAAGTGGAAGAATGTTGTGTATGTGTTATAGTCTTTACACGACTAGTCATAGGATCTACTACGTTGCGCTAGGTGCGCAAGTGGGAGATAACCCCCCTATGTGGGGGTTCGGGGGCAGTTCCCCAAAGAATTTTTTTCCTTGGGAAACATGTCACATTTTTCCTCATTTTTCGTGTCCCCTCGATTTTCATGTCCATTGTTCAATGGTTTTTCGACACATGGGTTTTTGCCGATGATTTTCTATTTTCGGTTAAGGAATTAGGATTGTTGCCTAATCTAGGTCATTGGGTTAGGGTTTTGGATGCCACTGGATCTTATATGTATATTGTATTGTAAACAATGTATCACTATGAATGAATACATAATATGTTGGTTTTCCCAGTTTGGGTTTCTAGGGGAAAAATCTCTGTGTAGTGTGTGTATTTTCCATTGTATCTTTTTTGTTCTTTTATTGAAAATCTATTTACAGTAAAATGTTGTACAAGGTTAAAATCTACAGTGACTTGAGTGTCCATAGCCTATTTCCTTTTCCTCAATGGCCTTAAATTTCATCTTGGGGGTGGCATCCATAGAGGATTTCCTATAGTTGGGTGGAAAGTTTCTCGTCAATAGAAGGATCCTTGAACTAGCATACTCATAAGAATCATGGCTACAAGCCTTTATGATTTGAATTTCCTTCATGCATTTGTGTTCAAAGCTATGTTATGCATGGAGCTTCGTGTGTTGCATTCGAAGATGGACGGAAAATGACCATATATCAGTTCAAATTGTTATTCATATTAGCGTGGTAGTGGGCCAAGTGCCAATATGACTCAAGGCTTTCAATTCTATGAAGGATATTCAAAGACTGCATGTCTCGCATTGAGTGCAGACCCCTTTGTCATGTTCAAAGTGATAACTTTGAATGACAGTAAATTCATCCTTTGATGTTTAAGTCTCAAAATAAATACCTTAATAGTGAGAGGATAACAAATCCATCGAGTGATCCTTCTAAAAGAGTTTTTTATCTTTCAAAAAATTTTGGTGGTTCATTGAGGCATATTCAAAGATGTGTTCCTTCAATATTTCGAGCCTTGATGGTTCGTCAAAGCATATCAAAAGGTTCCTCCTATTAATAGTTTGAAGAGCCCTGATCATATCAAAAGATGTTCTTTTGAAGAGCCCCAATGTTTCATTGGGGCATATTGGAAAATATCCCCTTGTAAACATCGTGGCATATCGAAAGATGTGTTCACTTTGATATTTTGACAATCCTTGATGGTTCATGAGGGAATATCAAAAGATGTCCACTTTTAAAGGATTTATCTTATAAAGGATGAGTCGAGGTGTTTTTTAATCAGAGCTTACGAGTTTTGCAAGATAAGTTTGATGACTAATATAGATGAATCCTTTCAAATGAACTAAGATATAATCGTTCAAAAGGAAGAAAACACATTTAAAGATCTCAAGATCCAAACTTATTGCAGAAGAAGAAAAAGAAAAAAAAAAAGAAAAAAAAGGGCTCCCTCTATATCTATATATGTATAGAAGGAAAAAGGATAAATGATAATCTTACCATTTTTATTTAATTTAAAAGTATTTTACATGTGATTTAGAAGAATTTTTTTATTTTACATAAGGTTTTGGATAAATATCACATTTATGGTTTTATGTTGAATTATAGTATGGTGTTTTCTTTTATGATTTGAA
>JASDQU010011162.1:186717-201067 GCA_032191745.1 Picea mariana | reverse complement strand
CCGGTTAAGGAATTAGATTTTTCAACTAATCCAGGTCATTGGGTTAGGGTTTTGGATGCCGTTGGCTCCTATATGTATATTGTATTGTAAACAATGTATCACTATGACTGAATATACAATATGTTGGTTTTCCCGGTTTTGGTTTCCAGGGGAAATATTCTCTGTGTAATGTGTGTATTTTCCATTGTATCTTTTATGTTCTTTTATTGAAAATCTATTTGTAGTAAAAATTGTACAAGTTTAAAATCTACATTTGGTATTAGAGCTTTGTTGGCTTCAGGGGGAAGCCTTTGTGGTCAAGGGTTTGGCTCGAGACCATGATAAGCCTTGTTACAATGGGATGTCTGTGGTATTGATTTTTCAGGTGAAAAGAAATGACGAGCAGTTCAAAAATGGAGATTGAGAAGTTTAATGGGCAAAGTTTTGAGTTGTGGAAGCTCAAGATGGAAGATCTGTTGGTGGACAGAGATCACTGGATCGCGATGAATCCAGGTACTGCACCTACATGAACTTCAATAAATGACTGGAAAAAGTTGGATCAGAAGACGAAGAGCACAATTCAATTGTGTCTCTTAGATTCAATATTATTGAATGTGTCAGAGGAAGCTACAACCAAATATTTATGGGATAGGTTGGGGAAGTTGTATCAATCTAAGTCCCTACTAAATAAAATTTTCCTGAGAAAGAAGTTGTATAACCTGAAGATGAGAGATGGTGACTCAGTGGCAGAGCATTTGAATGCCTTCAATACTGTGGTAAGTCAGTTAGTATCTATTGAGATTAAAATTTCAGATGAAGATAAGTGTATCAATTTACTTTGCTCTTTACCAGACTTGTGGGATAGATTGGTTGTGGCCATAGGTAGTAATACAACTTCCTTGAAGTTTGATGAAGTGTTCTCATCCATGTCGGAGGAGACGAGATGGAAGAACATGGAACGACATAACACAGATGCATTATTTTCAAGAGGATGTTCCCATGAAATAAATAGATCTAAGTTCTCAAGTGGGAGATCTAAGTCTAAGGGTAGATCTAAATCTCCCAGAAAGTTTGTAAAGGTATGTTGGAGATGTGGAAAAGAAGGGCACTACAAGAAGCAATGTAGATCCAAAATTGAGAAAAATAAGGGATCTAAAGAAACTCCATCTACAGAACAAAAAACCTCCAAGGAAGAAGGAGGGGATGTGTACTTAGCTTCTTCAAGCCCACATGCAGATCATAAGGCCTAGTCGGTTGACTCAGGTGCATTCTTTCATATGACTCCCCACAGCGAGTGGTTTTGTGAATATGAAAGGTATGATGGAGGTAATGTTTTCCTAGGTGATGATTCGATAGCCAAAATCATAGGACAAGGAAAAGTCAAGGTGTGGCTCATATATGGAAGGATTAGAACACTACCTGGTGTTCTGCACATCCCGGTTTTGGCCAAAAAATTGATTTTTGTAATAAAAATGGATGATGCAGGGGTAAAAACAATATTTGAAAAGGAAACCTACGGGATGGTTCGAGGAGCAATGGTGTTGCTGAAGGGAGTTCAGTTTGGAACTCTGTATAAGCTGCAATGAAGCACTATTGGTGATGGGTGTAATAGTTTCATTGTTTATGATATTGGAGTTGAAGAAGAAAGAACTCCTACAGTCTCTGGAGAAAAGGTTATATTGTGGCATCAAAGACTGGGGCATATCGGAGAGAAGGTTCTTCAACTACTACACGGTAAAGGTATGGTTGAAGGTATGTCTAACTACTCTCAGGATTTTGATTTCTTTGAACATTGTGTATATGGGAAGCAAAATCAGGTAAGATTCCCCTCTGGTGCAATGAGGGCAGAAGAAATTTTATAGCTAGTTCACAATGATGTGTTTGGACCTGTGTTGGTTCTGTCATTGAGAAAATATGTGTACTATGTCTCATTTATAGATGACTTCTCGAGGAATACTTGGATATATTTCCTCGGGAATAAATCTAAAGTCTTTTACAAGTTTAAGGAGTTTAAGGCTCTTCTTGAGAATCAAACAGAGAAAAAAATTAAGGTAGTGAGGACATATAATGGAGGAGAGTTCTGCGAGAATGAATTTAAAGAATTGTGTAAGAAGTGCAGTATAGAAAGGCAGAGGACTATTCCATATACACCTCAATATAATGGATTTACAGAAAGAACGAATATGACATTGATGGAAAAAACATGGTGCATGGTCAGTGGTGTCGGGTTAGGGAAAGAATTCTTGGCAGAGGCAGTGGGTATTGCATGTTACTTGGTCAACAGATCACCCTCATCAACGTTGGATGACAAGACTCCGTAAGAGGTATGGACTGGTAAGAAACCTTCTCTCAGACATTTCAAGGTATTTGATTGTGAGGTCGATGTTCATGTTCCAAATGAAAACAAGAGTAAGCTAGATAAGAATAATGAAATGTGTATCTTTATTGGGTATAAAGATGGTCTCAAAGGTTATAATATTTGGAACCCAGAAACTAAGAAGGTTGTGTATAGTCGAGATGTGGTATTTAGAGAAATAAAGGATGTTGTTAAACAGGAAGTCCTACCAAATAAGGAAGAACCAGAGAAAATAGAGTTTGATTTAAAGGATGATGAATTAGACTCTACAGAAGAACAAGAATCAGGAGAAGAAGATCCTCATACTCCAGTATTGAGGAGATCGATTTGAGAAAGAAGGCTACTGAAAAGGTATACTCCATCTTATTTTCGTTTCAATTTTGTTTTGTCTAGTACTGATGATGATCCTAGAACTGTCAGGGAGGCAGTGGATTCAGAGGATGGAAATCTCTAGAAAAAGACCATGGATGAATAAATGGCAGCCTTGGATAAGAATGAGTCTTGGGATCTAGTGGAGTTTTCGACTAGAAGAAATCCCATTGGAAGAAAATGGGTATTTAAAAATAAGATCAATGCAGAAGGAAAAGTGGAGAAATACAAAGCTCGGTTAGTAGAAAAGGGTTATTCCCAGGTTGAGGGAATTGATTTTGGTGAGATTTTTTCTCCTATTTCCAAGTTAACTTCTATAATATTTATGTTATTTGTTGTTGCTACATTTGATTTTGAAGTAGAACATATGGATGTGAAGACAACATTCCTATTGGCACAAGGGCAGACCCAGGGTTCAACGCTACAACAACGCACCAACAAAACCCTAACTACTAGCCCTTTCGACAACACCTGCGAAGCAGATGAAGTCTCGCCCGAGGTAGAGGCAGGGGTGGTTGCAAGACTCATATGTCTGCAACCTTAGCTGGGAAACATATCTATGATTCTAAGACTTGACAAAGCACTCAATAGTCAACGTTCATCTATATCTAGTCTTAGTTACAATGCAGTTAAACCCTAGTTACAGAGTATCAGAATATTCATTTAGATCTAAGGTATTTAAGCACTAAGCATATCCACATAGGTCATATCCATACTATTAAGCACATAGCATTAACATATCTATCTACCATTCATCTATATTGAAGCACTAAGCACATTAACATATAGACACATCAACACATCGCACAAAGCAGAGAAACACAACATGTACATGGTTCACCCCCACCCTGGGGCTACGTCCACCAACTCTTTGTCTTCTTTATTAGCTTCTTCAGTCAGTTACATGCATAGAGCCTCAAAAAACCTACTATGCATAGGACAGGGGATCTGCGCAGCTCGATAGATCCTCCTTCCCCGAGTAGATCTAAGCACACAACCTTCCACGGTCTCTTACAATGACTTGCACTTAGCTCTGCAAGTTTCACACAATATACACAAATCATTTACAACTCTTGATCACACAGATCCAACTCTAGCACTTAGCCATTCCCCCCTCACTAAATCACCTTAGCATCTATTTATACATACAAAATAGGCCTAAGCATGGGTAAACCCATGGGTCGACATACCATACCCATTACATAATCTCGAATCCCAAAAAGGGCCCTAAAAGGGGACAAGATCCCGCGATCTCCACTTCATCTTGCGCTCCACCTTCGACAGTCTGTCAAAGTCCCAAAATAGGTCAAAAGTGACCAAGGATCCTAAAAAATTGGTCAAGGGCCAACATACCCCCAACACTCACCTGTGACTCGTCCCGAGTCACTATGATCTGACCAGTTCTTCTTCAAAAGCCTCGAGCTTGGCTTGAGCTTCTTCGACTTGTTGTTGTGCCATGGCTTCCTATTCAACAAAATCTTGTATGATTGCTTCGTTTACAGGTCCCTCTAGGCATTGTTCAGGTGCAGTGACGACTTTCTCTAGTTTCCCTCCTCGGCCTTCGACCTCTGTGAATAGTTGGTAAGCCTTATCCTGTACAGGTTGGAGCCTCTGAGTCACTTCCATGAATTTTCTCTGGGTAGTGTGGACCTTCTATTGGGAAGTGCGCTGCTCCTGGTATCGCTTCATTCTTTCCACAGCTGGCAGGGGCTTCAACTGTGCCTGTATTGTCTTTGCTTAATACTTCACCTCTTCAAGATGTGACTCTAGTGCCTTCAGTTCTAGATTCTCAGTGAGTTACTCGTAGGTCTGGGCACTTTGATCAGTGAGTTGCTTACATTCCATGGCGAAGGTTTTGATTCACTCAACTCTGCTTCGAGCAATTGCTTCTCTTTGATCCCTCACATATTATGGGGTGTTGGGCACTGTGCGGAGCTCTAAGTATATTATTTGTTGTTGTAGTTGCTGGATAGCTTCTGCAATATGTTCTAATTGATGCGTGACTTGGTCTTCTTCTTGTGGCTCTAATCCTATCATAGAGTGGAGTGCTCTGTTGACTACTTCCTTCACTTCGAGTTCCTCTATGAGCAACTGTTCTTTTTCTTGTTGCATCTATACTTTATCTTCTTCAAACTTTTCCTGGAGAGCAACCTTCTCCTGTTTTGAAACTTTGTGTTGTTCTACGATTACGCCTTGCACTTGATTCAAGGCCTGGGTGGATTGTTCTGTTTCTTCTTGAGCACGACGAAGGCGATCTTCGACCACATCAACTAGTCGGTGGAGTTGGGCTGGCTCATCTCCCAACTATGGTTCTCCTAATGGCAGGGGCGTAGTGGAGGCTATGTGATTGGACTAAAGGGCATGTTGTACCCCTCGGAGTTTGACCTCAATTCTATCGTACATTTCCTCCTGCTTAGCTTCTTGTTTCTCCGTGATTTCCAGCGAAGCGTCATTTAGATCTGCGATGATGAATTCAAAANTTGGTCACGGTGGCTTTTGATTTCTTTCGGGAAGAAGGTTTTGGGGGAGAAACCTTCCTCTTCTTCAAGGGATCAACCTAGTCTCTGGGCAATGTTACTTCACCTTGCTTTTGTTCAACTCTCTGGTCGTTTATCTCTTCTATTTCATCATCACCCCCTCGATCAGGTGATACTGAAGCAATATTTTCTGAGGCACCGCTTAAATATTGAACCTCTTCGATCTTCTTCATTCTGCTGGACCCGTGTGTATCATGTTCTTTATGCATGGTCTCTAGGCTGTCAGGGTCAGACATCTCTGCAGGGTCTGCGGGAATAAGGAGGTCTGCAGACCATCCCTTAGTGATCTCCTCTAGGTATTCTTCCGTGAGTTTGTAGTACGACTGAAGTTGCTCCTTACGTTCATCGGCCCGTGTTGTTATGTAGATGAAGTGATGATCTGCGCAGAACTTCATCAGGGGTTGGAACCTCTGTAGGGTGTTCGGGGTCATGCGAGGTTCAACTTCGATGGCTCTCTTCAGTTGAAGGTAATATGTATGAAAAACAACGTTCAACTACCATTGTTTGTTCATATCACTCGAGTACCAGAGTGTGGTGAACTTCGTAGCGAGCGGCTCGAACGATTCAATCTCTAGAAAGGTCACACCTTTCGGCATCTCCCAGGAAACAAAGGCGATGAGGATCATGAGCCAGCTAAAGTGAAACTCATAGCCCTGATCATGTGCTTCGTGATAGTCTAGTTTCGACTAATTAACTAGGTACTTTGCCTAGTTCATCTGCAGGCCTTCAATGCACTTCCCTGCGAGGTCAACGACAAAGCCTGTGACCTGCGTAGGTCTGTTATTCCTTACTAAATTTATGGCTATTAACTGGCAGGCTAGGTGCACTGTGTCATTCTGGATGGAGGCTACCTTGTAGCCTCGCTTCCCCTTTTCAACATTGTCGTATGTATCTTTCATATTATGTGCTAGTGCGCGATCTGTGGCTTTTCTTGGATAGAACTCCTGCGGGTTGGGTCCTTGCATACTTAATCCGGTGATCCTATGGATCAACATCGTATCGACTGTAATATGATGGTCTAGCCATAAGTAACCGCCATGGTAACATGAAAGTAATAGCTTGACACAGGCGTTCACTTCCTGGTGCCTTTCGAAGTGTGGGATCTTCATTACGTTTAGCAGGGTGGACTACGCAAGGTTCATTATCCACGGTTGAGGGATTATCTTCGAATTATTTCCCTTCATCCTTTTCAAGTATTTATATGGGTCAAGCA
Source organism: Picea mariana (assembly GCA_032191745.1). Lineage (NCBI taxonomy): Eukaryota > Viridiplantae > Streptophyta > Pinopsida > Pinales > Pinaceae > Picea > Picea mariana. Next base: position 194,613 of record JASDQU010011162.1, on the reverse strand, counting down.
TGCTATAGTTCTTGCGATCTTCGAGGTCGAAGTCACTGAACTTCAATGCTGCGATCTTGTTCTGCTGCATGCAAACTGCGCATATCCCCTTCGGGAGGTACATAGAAACCATGGAGTACTCAAAATCTCTTCGAATGCTATCTCGAGTCACTGTGCCGGCCAGAGGCGGGATGTAATCGAGCAATATGGTTGGGATCAACTTTGCATTTCCTAGGTCATCTTTGTGTTTGGTTCTCTTTTTCGCTGATGATCGGAATGATTCGGCTCCGCGAGCAGTCGACGGAGAGGCTTGCACTCCTCTCGTTGATGACATTTGAATACTTGCAAACATTGCTCTTTTAGACATTACTCTTTCAGTCATTAAGTCAATGAGAAATTCTTCGACAATTTTCTCTGTAGCGCTAAGCTCGTCCGACATCCACGCTCGTGGTTGAATGTCTCGGGTTAGAAGAGTAAATAGTCAATGAAATGCGATGGATGGCAATAACATGATGATCACTGTGCGAAATCAACTATTTTTTGGATTCAGATTCGCGGGTAGAAAAAGTGTTCTCATTGCATGGCGCGACGGGATAAATAGATAACTTGGCAACGAATCTCTTGCACTGGGTGAGAAACCTTCATTAACTCATTTTTGTCCATTATGGCACAGTCCCAATGATCTGGTGGTGAACTTTCTGATCATAAATTCCTTTCTACCCATTCGGGTCGTCAGTCTAACAGTTATACTGTTCCCAATGGCTATATTGCATCGCCATGTCGAAGTGCCATGTGACGCTGTTCTGATATCCCGACGAAGTTCCAATTTTGAAAATTTTCCTTCTGCAAAGTTCCCTCTGGAACTTTCTGTAACTTTTCGGTCTTAGCTCTCTTCTTGCTTAGTTTTTGGGCCTTCTTTTCAGTGATCTTCATCTCGGTATTCCTTTTTCCATTCTGATTCTTATCTTCTTTTGGCAGAGCAAATTCGCGTTGTTGAGATTCTTTCCTAGAAGTCAGGGGTAATACTTCATCTGTATTTGGAATAGGTACTTCAGTCTTCTGTGGGTATTCTAGTGTTCTTCCCACTTCGACATCCAAGTCTCTGGTGTTAAATAACTTCTCTTGGTTCTGTTGTTCTTCAATCAAGTGGGCGATCCTCCTAGTCATGAAATCTTTTAACTCTTGCTTCTTCTGCTCTAAGATTTCTTCTTCTTTCCTTCTGGATTGATCTCCTTCAATCCAAGGTTTTCCTAGTAACATAGCAAATGGATAACTATTCTCAATAAATTTAACAACTTCAAGTTCTTCCTCCGTCGAAGTTCCATGAGCACTCATAGATATCTGGGTAAGTCTTCCACATAGGGTTATTGGTTTTCCTATGAATAATCCTATTCCTCTCAATGAAGGAATCATAGCAGGCTTTCCTAGAATTTTCCAAGTTCTTTCTATGATAATATTCACCTGTGTTTCCTCATCTAGAACACAGTCAATGTCGAAGTCTCCTATTCTTACTTCAATGCATTTTTTTTCTTTGAAGATCTCTCATAAGCTGATATGTCGGTGGTCATTCATGGTTTCTTTCATCTGTAGCAATATTTTTCTGATTGTTTATGGGGTTCTGTCATAATCTCAGTTGTTTGACCTTTCTTGTGGTCTCCTTGTCTCATATTCATCCTTTCAATCTTGGAAATCATTCTAGGGCAATCCAATACTTCATGGTCCATAGATTTGCAATAGAGGCAACTAGGTCTTCTTCCAAGGCATTCCTTAGTAAGATGTTATGGTTTTCTGCAACTATAACAAAGAGTTAATCCTCTCTTTCTCTTAAATGATCCCCAACCTTTCCTGTACTGTGCACTAGGATCATGGTAGCTAACCTACAAAAAAATCTTTCTAGGATCCTGCATCCATTTGTTAGTCCAAACATTCTCTCTATGCATATGTATAACATATCTTTCACTATTCTTATTAGATCTACTCGTATCAAATCTTCTTTCATCTATCAATGCCCTAGTTTTCGAGCTAGGACAAATCTTATCAAACATACCTAGATCCATACTTTAGAAACAAAAGTTTCCACTAATCTTATCTTCAACAGAGCACAAAGCTTCCAAATCTAAAACTTTTCACTATTCTTACCTTTTATCAGAGCACAGAGCTTGCAGATCTTACCTCTTTTCTTCAGATCTGGCCCTTCTTGGAACAAGGCTTCATAGATCAAGTAGAATATTGCGCACTAGAGTGACAGATCTACGCACAGAGATTTCACAATTTCTGGTCAGATCTTCACACAAAGCTTTTTTTCCTCAGTTCCCAGAAATCACAGTTTCAGGTCTTGGCAACGGAACCATTTGTTGGCACAGGGGCAGACTCAGGGTTCAACAATACAACAACTCACCGAAAAAACCCTAACTACCAGCCCTTTCGGCAACACCAACGAAGCAGATGAAGTCTCACCTGAGGTAGAGGCAGGGGTGGTTGCAGGAATCATATGTGTGGAACCTTAGATGAGACATAGATCTGTGATTGTAACACTTGACAGAGCACTCAACAGTTAACGTTCATCTATATCCAGTCTTAGTTACAGCACGGTTAAACCCTAGTTACATAGTATCACAATATTCATTCAGATCTAAGGTATTTAAGCACTAAGCATATCCACATAGGTCAGATCCATACTATTAAGCACATGGCATTAACATATATATCTACCATTCATATATATATTGAAGCACTAAGCACATTGACATATAGACACATCAACACATCGCACAAAGTAGAGCAACACAACATGTACGTGGTTCACCCCCACCCTGGGGCTACGTCCACCAACTCTTTGTCTTCTTTATTAGCTTCTTCAGTCAGTTACATGCATAGAGCCTCAAAAACCCTACTCTGCAGAGGACAGGGGATCTGTGCAGCTCGCTAGATCCTCCTTCCCCGAGTATATCTAAGCACACAACCTTCCATAGTCTATTACAATGAATTGCACTTAGCTCTGCAAGTTTCACACAGTATGCACAAAGCATTTACAACTCTTGATCACACACATCCATCTCTAGCACTTATCCATTCTACCCTCATTACATCGCCTCAACATCTATTTATACATACAAAATAGGCCTAAGCATGGGTAAACCCATGGGCCGAAATCCCATACCCATTACATAATCCCGAATCCCAAAAAGGGTCCTAAAAGGGGTTGAGATCCAACGATCTCCGCTTCGTTTTGCGCTCCTCCTTCAACAGCCTGTCGAAGTCCCAAAATAGGTCAAAAGTGACCAAGGATCCTCAAAACTTGGTCAAGGGCCAACAATTCCTACATGTGGATCTAGAAGAAGAAATCTATATGAAGCAGCCAAAAGGCTTTGTTGTGAAGGGAAATAAGGAGCTGGTATGCAAGCTAAAAAAGTCCCTGTATGGTTTAAAACAATCACCAAGGATGTGGTATAAAAAATTTGATACTTATATGCTGGGACTGGCTTCACAAGAAGAAAAGAGGACCACTGTGTGTATTTTAAATTAATTGGTGATCATTTGATTTATTTGGTCTTGGATGTAGATGACATGTTGTTGATAGGAAACAACAAGGAGATTATCCAGGATGTGAAAACTTAGTTGTCCTCTAAATTTGACATGAAGGATCTCGATGCTTCAAATTTCATTTTGGGCATGGAAATTAAAAGAGATTGGAAAAAGAGGAAAATATGGTTAAATCAGAGAAAATATGTCGAGACAATATTGCAGAGGTTTAATATGCATGAATGTAAACTGACCAAGGTCCCTATTCCTGTTGGTGTAAAGGTATCTGTGGATCAGTGTCCCAAGACACAGGAAGAGGAGGAGGACATGTCTCGTGTTCCATATACTAGTGCAGTTGGAAGTTTGATGTATGGAATGGTTTGTACTAGACTGGACATTGCACATGCATTGGTAGTTTTGAGCAGGTATATGTCAAAACTAGGGAAGGAGCATTGGACAACATTAAAAAGGGTTTTAAGGTATTTGTGTGGCACTGCGAGCTATGGATTGTGCTACCAAGGAAGACCATGATTGGATAGAGTGTTGGACATACATGTCTTTGTGGATGCAAACTGGGTTGGAGATCTGGATCGTAGGAGATCTACAAGAGGGTATGTGTTTAACTTATTTGGAGGAGCAATCAATTGGATGAGAAAAAGACAGATTGTAGTGGCACTTTCAACTACAAAAGTTGAATACATGGCTGCCACTCATGCAAGTAAGGAAACAATATGGTTACAAAGATCATGTTCAGGTATTGGGTTAGTACATCAAGCTATAAGGATATATTGTGACATTCAGAGTGCAATTTTTTGGGTGAAGAACCCGACTTATCATTCAAAGACAGAGAATATTGATATTCAATATCACTTTGTGAGAGACATGGTTGAAGAAAAGAAAGTGTTGTTGATGAAGTTGGAAACTTTGAAGAATGTTGGAGATTCTTTAACAAAATCTGTGAGCACTGAGAATTTCTCTTGGTGTAGACGATCCATGGGCATTGTTTCCTTGGATTGTTGACTATGTAACCCTGTAACCCCCTATATGCAAAGAAAACAACAAGTGGAAGAATGTTGTGTATGTGTTATAGTCTTTACACAACTAGTCATAGGATCTACTACGTTGCGCTAGGTGCGTAAGTGGGAGATAACCCCCCTATGTGGGGGTTCAGGGGTAGTGCCCCAAAGAATTTTTTTCCTTGGGAAACATGTCACATTTTTTCCTCGTTTTTTGTGTCGCCTCGATTTTCATGTCTATTGTTGGGTGGTTTTTCGACACATGGGTTTTTGCCGATGATTTTCTATTTTTGGTTAAGGAATTAGGATTGCTGCCTAATCTAGGTCATTGGGTTAGGGTTTTGGATGCCACTGGATCTTATATGTATATTATATTGTAAACAATGTATCACTATGAATGAATACATAATATGTTGGTTTTCCCAGTCTGGGTTTCCAAGGGGAAAATCTCTGTGTAGTGTGTGTATTTTCCATTGTATCTTTTTTGTTCTTTTATTGAAAATCTATTTACAGTAACATATTGTACAAGGTTAAAATCTACAGTGACTTGAGTGTCCATAGCCTATTTCCTTTTCCTCAATGGCCTTAAATTTCATCTTGGGGGTGGCATCCATAGAGGATTTCCTATAGTTGGGTGGAAAGTTTCTCGTCAATAGAAGGATCCTTGGACTAACATACTCATAAGAATCATGGCTACAAGCCTTTATGATTTGAATTTCCTTCGTGCATTTGTGTTCAAAGATACGTTATGCATGGAGCTTCGTGTGTTGCATTCGAAGATGGATGGAAAATGGCCATATATCAGTTCAAATTGTTATTCATATTAGCGTGGTAGTGGGCCAAGTGCCAATATGACTCAAGGCTTTCGATTCTATGAAGGATATTCAAAGACTGCATGTCTCGCATTGAGTGCAAACCCCTTTTTCATGTTCAAAGTGATAACTTTAAATGACAGTAAATTCATCCTTTGATGTTTAAGTCTCAAAATAAATACCTTAGTAGTGAGAGGATAACAAATCCATCAAATGATCCTTCTAAAAGAGTTTTTTATCTTTCAAAGAATTTTGGTGGTTCATTGAGGCATATTCAAAGATATGTTCCTTCAATATTTCGAGCCTTGATGGTTCGTCAAAGCATATCAAAAGGTTCCTCCTATTGATAGTTTGAAGAGCCCTGATCATATCGAAAGATGTTCTTTTGAAGAGCCCCGATGTTTCATTGGGGCATATTGAAAAATATCCCCTTGTAAACATCGTGGCATATCGAAAGATGTGTTCACTTTGATATTTTGACAATCCTTGATGGTTCATGAGGGAATATCAAAAGATGTCCACTTTTAAAGGATTTAGCTTATAAAGGATGAGTCAAGGTGTTTTTTAATCAGAGCTTACAAGTTTTGCAAGAAAAGTTTGATGACTAATATAGATGAATCCTATAGATGAATCCTTTCAAATGAACTAAGATATAATCGTTCAAAAGGAAGAAAACACATTTAAAGATCTCAAGATCCAAACTTATTGTAGAAGAAGAAAAAGAAAAAAAAGGGCTCCCTCTATATCTATATATGTATAGAAGGAAAAAGGATAAATGATAATCTTACCATTTTTATTTAATTTAAAAGTATTTTACATGTGATTTAGAAGACTTTTTTATTTTATATAAGGTTTTGGATAAATATCACATTTATGGTTTTATGTTGAATTATAGTATGGTGTTTTCTTTTATGATTTGAAAGGTCACACTTTATTGTTTTGTTTTCTATTATGCATTAAGCATGAGGTCACCCTAGGGTCAGATCGGGTTCTTTCCCTCATCCGGATTTATGAGTGGAACGAAATGAAACACAAATTAATAATATTAACATAGAGACACACTTAACAATAACCGAGATACAGTAAAACTTGGTTTCTATTAAATAAGAAATATGCTGAAAACTATAAAATGCAGACTAAAAACAAGCTTGCTAAAATGGTGATATTTTATCTCTGAGAAGAGATGTGACGACCACGCTTATTCACAAGAAGTTGAGTACAATAAGGCTCTGAAGACGTTTTTACAATAAACATGAATGTCAAAACCCTAGACATCCAAAAACCTAACCCTAGGAGATGAAGCGCCAAAAGTCATGTGGGTCATGTTGAGGTAAGATAGTACATCAACTTTCCGAGGTCGTAACTTTTGCATACAATCTTCGTTTAGGGTGCACAATAGCTCATTGGAAAGGTATTGACGGGAAACTTCATTTAGGGGGCTCAATCAAAGTTTTTGGTTTTTATTGAGGTGTCTGATTGCAAAAAAACATTGTTTAGGCCCTCAAAATGGCCCCGCAAGTTCAAGAACCAAAAAACTACTAAAAATAGTAAGTTGCCAAAAAATTGTTTTGAGCCATTTAGACAATGTGGGTGGCCGAGATCCTCTTGGATCACTCCCTAACTCTAGATATTATTGGGCCTCACTCATACTAACTTTTGTGGGGATACTATTTGGGTTGAAACTTCCTTTTCATCTTGGAGAATCATTTTAAAACAACCAACAATGATTATCTTTGTTACCAATTAACAACCAAGTTATGATAGATTTTGCCATATTTACAATACTATTTTTTTTTAGCTTAACCTAAATAACCTCCTTTTTACCTTCCTATGAACTTCTACAAATTAAAATAAACTAAATAAAAAATTATAACAAAAATAATCTATCAATGGGAAAAATATATATAAATACCAAATTTCAACCCACCATCGATCGACCAATAAGAGGAATATCACTTTTATTTACAGCTTTGTAAAGCTACTTTAAAAGAGTCCAAATAGCGTTTGAACTTCTCGTGTCCTTCATGATTTGCTGATCTGGGCGCGGACTTTGTGTGGTATTAGAGTTAGACAGCAAAGGAAAGAATGCAAGGAATATTCAATCTGTCTCTTTCGTACAAAAACCTTTGTCTTAAAGCAAATATTGGAATTTTCATGGAGCGTGACTCGTAGTAGGTTCAGAGCATCTGTTGCTTCAACTAAGACGAGCATTATCTACCTTCTAGAAACGTTATCGTTCGATGTAGACGTTATTCGAATTTATGTTGAACTAAAGGGTAGATGATCAACTGTGAATAATCAGTATACGTGTATACGTCACAGTATACGTCTGGTTTTACATTAGTTTTTGATACCTGTATTTTATCTTGCATTATAGTCTGTTTTTTTTAGTGGTTGCCCTCTGATATTTGAATTATAGGAGGGTTTAGATACGTGTCACTTTTTTATGATATTCTCGGTCATGTTATGTTTTTGAAGTAGTTGTGCATTTATATTTGAATTATGGTAAGGTTGAGAAGATTTTTGGTTTCACTGTTAACTTTAATCAGATACTAAATTGGTGTATG
>JASDQU010011162.1:170384-186138 GCA_032191745.1 Picea mariana | reverse complement strand
CAGAGACAATTGAGAAACCGACTCTGATTTGATTTTCTTTGTTTCTTATTTTAAAAGACTTATTTTTCTTATGGATGCCTAGACGGTGTGTTTTATAGCCTTAAAACACAAACTCTGGAACAACAACTCGCATGACTCCTTTTGAAGCAGTATATGGACAGAAGCCACCTTCAGTTCTCTCATACTTACCGGGTACCTCGAAGGTCCAGGCAGTTGACCAAACACTTACAGTCCGAGAGGATATCCTTCGTACCCTTAAAGAGAAATTGGTCATGACACAAAATAGAATGAAGCAGCAAGCATATCAAGGTCGCTCTGAACGTCAATTTGCAGAAGGGGATCAGGTGTTTCTGAGACTGAAACCATATAAGCAAACTTCCCTCAAGGTCAAGCATTGTCAGAAGCTAGCACCCAAATTTTATGGCCCTTACATAGTTCTCAAGCGTGTGGGACAAGTCGCATATCAGTTAGCTCTATCCAGTCAGTCAAAGCTACATCCTGTTTTTCATGTTTCATGCTTGAAGAAGGTGATAGGAACCAGGTGCCAAATTCAAACCAACCTTCCAGAGTTAGCTGAAGAAGGATCCATTTGGCTACAACCAGAAGCAGTTTTGGACCAGCATGAGCGTCGCCTACGTCAAAGAACCATCAAGGAAGTGCTAGTACAGTGGAAAGATATGACTCAAACAGATGCCACTTGGGAACCAACTACCATTCTGTAACAGTTTCCACATCTCAAGCCTTGAGGACAAGGTTGTTTTTAAGGGGGCGGACATGTTAAGGTCCTAATCCGCACATAGTTAGATCAATGTATTCGGATGTAATAAAGGTCAATATTAATAAGACCTTTGAATAAAATAGAATAAGGAGGATGTAAGAAGACCTAATAGAAGCTTTCGCTTCTAGAAGGATCTTCCTCTAGATGTTTCTCTTAATAGACATATTTAGTATAAATAAGGGTCGAGGGTATGAAAACCCTAGCTTGAAAATTATTGTAACAAAGCACTGCTCGATTGGAGGTTTCCCCCTCGAAGAGGCCTGTGAACATTGCTTTCTGAATCAAAGTGCTATTTCTATTGCTGTTCTTATATCATTTATGTGTTATTGTGAAGATTATGCTGGATATTTTACTGTTATTCTGCCATTTCTAGCATTTTATTTCTGTTCTGCGTATTTTATATATCTGGTATCTTGCAATCTCCTCCAGATCTTCTTCTGTGAGTTTGTAGTATGACTAAAGCTGCTCCTTATGTTCATCGGCTCATGCTGTTATGTAGATGAAGTGCCGATCTATGCAGAACTTCATCATGGGTCAGAACCTCTATAGGGTGTTCAGAGTCATGCGAGGTTCAACTTCGATGGCTCGCTTCAGCTGTAGGTAATAGGTGTGAAAAACAACGTTCAACTACCACTGTTTATTCATATCACTCGAGTACCAAAGGGTAGTGAACTTTGCAGCAAGCGGCTCGAAAGGTTCAATATTCAGGAAGTTCGAACCTTCTGACATCTCCCAGGAAACAAAGGCGATGAGGATTAGGAACTAGCTAAAGTGAAATCGTATCCCTGAACCTGTGCTCCACGACAATCTATTTCCAGCTGATTAACTAGGTACTTCACCTAGTTAATCTGCAGGCCTTCCATGCACTTCCCTGCGAGGTCAACGAAAAAGCCTGTGACCTGTGTAGGTCTGTTTTTTCTTACTAACTTTCTGGCTATTAGTTGGTAGGCTAGGCACACTATGCCATTCTGGATGGAGGCTACCTTGTAGCCTCACATTCCTTTTTCAACATCGTCGTATGTATCCTTGATCTTCTGTGCTAGCACACGATCTATGGCTTTTCCTGGATAAAACTCCTGTGGGTCGGGTCCTTGCATACTTAATCCCATGATCCTATGGATCAATGTCTGATCGACTGTAATATCTAGGTCTAGCCATAAGTAATCTCCATGGTAACATGAAAGTAATAGCTTGACATAGGAATTCACTTCCTAGTGCCTTCCAAAGTGTGAGATTTTCATTACATTTAGCACGGTGGATTACGCGTGGTTCATCGTCCACGGTTGGGGGATTATCTTTGAGTTCTTCCCCTTTGTTCTGGTCAAGTATTTATATGGGGCGAGCATAATTTAGTTCTTGCGATCTTTGAGGTTGAAGTCACTGAACTTCAACATTGTGATCTTGTTCTGCTGTGCTCTCACTGCACATATCCCCTTCAGTAGGAACGCAATAATCATGGAGTACTCGAAATATCTTGGCATTCTATCTCAACTCACCGCACCGGCTAGAGGCAGGATGTAATAGAGAAATATGGACATGATCAACTTCACATTGGCTAGGTCATCTCTGTGTTTGGTTCTCTTTTCCGCTGATCGTCGAGATGATCTGGCTCTGCGAGCAGTCGATAGAGAGGCTTGCACTCCTCTCATCGATGAAACTTGAATACTTGTAGACATTTCTATTTCATACATTACTCTTTCAGTCATTAGGTCAATGAGAACTTCTTCGACAATTTTCTCTGCAACACTAAGCTCATCTGACATGCACGCTCGTGGTTGAATATCTCGGGTTCGAACAGTAACTGCTCAATGCAATAGCGCAATGATCACTGTGTGAAATCAACTTGTCTGGGAACTCAGATTCACGGTTAGAAAAAGTGTTCTCGTTGCGTGGTACGACAGGATAAATAGATAACTTGGCAACAGATCTTTTGCAACGGTTTAGAAGCCTTCATTAACTCAGTTCTTTCCATTATAGCGCAGTCCCAATGGTCTGGTGGTGAACTTTCTGATCATAAATGCCTTTCTACCCATTCGGGCCATCGGTCGAACGGTTATACCTTCCCCCAACGGTTATATTTCTTCGCTATGGCAAAGTGCCATGTGACGTTGTTCTGATATCCCGATGAAGTTCCAATTTTGCAAATTTTCCTTCTGCAAAGTTCCCTCTGGAACCTTCTATAACTTTTCGATTTTAGCTCTCTTCTTACTTAGTTTTCTATCCTTCTTTCCAGTGAGCTTCATCTCAGAATTCCTTTTTCCATTCTAATTCTTACCTTCTTCTGGCAGAGTAACTTCGCGCTGGTGAGATTCTTTCCTAGAAATTAGGGATAATACTTCATCTGTATTTGTATTAGGTACTTTAGTCTTCTGCGGGTCTTCCAGTGTTCTTCCTATTTCGACATCCAAGTCTCTGGTCTTAAATAGCTTTGCTCGGTTCTCCTGTTCTTCAATCAAGTGTGCGATCCTCGTAGTCATGAAATATTTCGACTCTTGCTTCTTCTGCTCTAAGATTTCTTCTTCTTTCCTTCTGGATTGATCTCCTTCAATCCAAGGTTTTCCTAGTAACATAGCAAATGGAGCGATGTTCTCAGTAAATTTAACAACTTAAAATTATTTCTCTGTCAAACTTCCATTGTCACTCATAGATATCTGGGTAAGTCTTCCACATAGGTTTATTAGTTTTCCTCTGAATAATCATATTCTTCCCAATGAAGGAATCATAGTAGGTTTTCCTAGAATTTCCCAAGTTCTTTTTTTCATGATATTCACCCATGTTTCCTCAACCAGAACACAGTCAATGTCAAAGTCTCCTATTCTTACTTTGATGCATTCTTTTTCTTTGAAGATCTCTGATAAGCTGATATGTCGGTGGTCATTCAGGGTTTCTTTCATCTGTATCAATACTTTTTCTAATTCTTTTTGGGGTTCTCTCATAATCTCAGTTGCTTGACCTTTCTCATGGTCTTCTTGTCTCATATTCATCCTTTCAACCTTAGAAATCATTCGAGGGTAATCCAAAACTTCATGGTCCATAGATTTGCAACATAGGAAACTAGGTCTTCTTCTTGGGCATTCCTTAGCCATATGTCCCAATTTTTTGCAACTGTAACAAAAGGTTAATCCTCTCTTTCTCTTAAATGATCCCCAACCTTTCCTGTACTGCGCACTAGAGTCATGGTAGATAACCTGCAAAAAATTCTTTCTAGGATCCTGCATCCATTTGTTAGTCCAAACATTCTCTCTATGCATAGGTATACCATATATTTCGTTATTCTTATCAAATCTACTCATATCAAATCTTCTTTCATCTATCAGTGCCCTAGTTTTCAAGCTAGGACAAATCTTATCAAGCATACCTAGATCCATACTTTAGAAACAAAAATTTCCACTAATCTTATCTTCAACAGAGCACAAAGCTTCATGATCTAAAACTTTTCACTATTCTTACCTTTATTAGAGCACACAGCGTTCAGATCTTACCTCTTTTCTTTAGATCAGACTTCTTTTCTTAGCACAGAGATTCACAGATCGAGTAGAATACTACGCACTAGAGCGACAGATCTACGCACAAAAATTTCACAATTTCAGGTCCAATCTTTGCACAAAGATTTTTTTTCCTCAGTTCCCAACAATCACAATTTCAAGTCCGATCTTCGCACAAAGCTTCTTTTTCCTCAGTTCCCAACAATCATAGTTTCAGGTCCCGAGAAATGAACCATTTGTTGGCACAGGGGCAGACCCAGGGTTCAATGCTACAACAACGCACCAAAAAAACCTTAACTACCAATGCTTTTGGAAACACTTGCGAAGCAGATGAAGTCTCACCCGAGGTAGAGGCAGGGGTGGTTGTAGGACTCAGATGTATGCAACCTTAGCTGGGACATAGATTTGTGATTATAACAATTAATAGAGCACTCAACAATTAACATTTACAAATATCTAGTCTTAGTTATAGCGCATTTAAACCCTAATTACAGAGCATCACAGTATTCAACCAGATCTAGCATCTAGCAGCACTTAACAGTACAAAATAGATCAGATCTAGCAGATTCAAGCAATAATCACATGTATATAAGTCATATCTAACATCCATCCATAATATGAAGCACTAAGCATCAACAAATCATTCATCAATATAAAGCACTAAGAAAATAAACACATAAACACATCAATACATCACACAAAGAATAACAACACATCATGTACGTGGTTCACCCCCACCCTGGCACTACGTCCACCAATATTTTGTCTTCTTTATTGGCTTCTTCAATCAGTTACATGCATAGAGCCTCAAAAACCCTACTCCGTAGAGGATAGGGGATCTGCACAACTCGCTAGATCCTTCTTCCCTGAGTATATCTATGCACACAACCTTCCACAGTCTCTTACAATGACTTTCACTTAGCTCTGCAAGTCTCACATAGTATGCACCAAATCACTTACAACTCTTGATCACACACATCCAACTCTAGCACTTAGCCATTTGTATCTCTATATCTTCACTACATCGCCTAACATCTATTTATACATACAAAATAGGCCTAAACATGGGTAAACCCATGGGACGACATTCCCATACCCGTTACGTAATCCCAAATCCCAAAAAGGGCCCTAAAAGGGGCCAAGATATCGCGATCTCTGCTTTGTCTTGCGCTCTGCCTTCGACAGCCTGTCGAAGTCCCAAAATCGGTCAAACATGACTAAGAATCCTCAAAACTTGGTCAAGGGCCAACATAGCACTTGATTTTTTGTTTGGTTCAGGATTTTCCCAACCTAAAACTTGCGATATAACAAGCATAATGTTTCCTGGAAAAGAAGAATCATGGACCAAGAAACTAATAAAAAATATACAACACTATCATTAGTTACAAATTGTATGAGGAGTTTGGTTAAGGTGTTAGTGCAACTATCGACTGGGTGTTGGAATATGTAACTCCCACTTGTCTTTGGTGTGATTATATTTAATTATAGATTTTATTGGTCATTACTAGGTAGAGTTTTAGTCTCTATGAGAAGGAGTTTATTATTAGTTTTTAGGAGGTTGTTGAGGCCTAGTTGGTTTGAGATATTCTCTCCAACTTGTTAGCTTCCTAGTTTTTTGTGAAGTTGAGATATTTTCTCAACAAAGTTGATCGTGAAATCAAGGTAGTTATTCTATGTATAGACAATCTTCATGTATTTATTTTTACTCTATTTCTTTGTTTAATGAAGTGCTCATGCACAATATTAGTGTGTAAGAATACTACCTACTCTCCCTCTCCAATTTCCCAAGATGGTATCGAATAAATATTGGTCTCGACACCCTCGCAGAAGGGACCAAGTAAACTGAAGGGAAATGGAAACCTAGTTAGGGGAGAGTAGATTGATTTAAGATTGAGTTACTACTATATGTTTGCAGGTGTTTGTAGTAGATAATTTGTCTGTCATAAATGTGAAATAGTTGAGTTGAGCCATCCACTGTGTGATGGAGTCATCTTCAAAGTGAGAGGAGGAGTCGATTTACTAAGGCACAACCACCTTGTTTCCATGATGGAAGAAGAAATATTGGCACAACATTGTGTCCATCATATTTTGGAGCTGGGAGTGACAAGAAAACTCTCAAAACCAAAGTTTTTTGAACAAATATATCTCATACTCAAAACATATATGTGAAGAAATGGCACCATTGATGGCCAATATTAAGTTTGGTGGAATATGTGAACATATGGCACCTTGAAATATGCACTAGGTAGAGGAGATTGAGGATGTTATTGCTTCCATGAAATATTTGAGTTTGTTTTTTCATCAGAGCCAAACTAGGGAAGTGCAGAAAAAGATAAAATTTATTTGCAGGGTTGTATTGAGTTGTGTGAGAAGTATTTTTAAGCATGGATGTGTTAATGTCTCCCTCCCAACAAGTGTGTGGCAGTCAATTATATTGAAAGAAAGATTTGATTAATGAAGGAGAATGGGAGAATAATTTACGGTGATGGCGCTGCAATGGTGATTCCCATGGAGAAGATTTGAAGGACCTGGTCAAATATACCATGATGGAAGCGAATGGAAATTTATTGAGAGAAGATTGAGTCACTTGCGAGGAAGCTGCCAACGTACTTGGCGTGTTTAAATTAGATGTTGACATGAATAATTCAAAGGATTTGTGGGGAAATTAAATAAATACAAATTGTGTTTCCATATCCATTGTCACCATTGAAATTTTATCTACAAATAAGAGTGAATCCCATGTGCACGTAGATTCAACTATGTAGATTGGGGAGGATGCATGAGATGTGACAAACTAAACGTTTACAGTTTATGGACATGTGATTGGAACATCCTGGAATGCCATCAATCTTAGGAATTCCATCAATCCTGACAAAATGAGAAGCAGAGAAGATAATACAGAGAATACATAATTTGGGAACAAGAAAGTGTAGAGCGTAGAGCACTGAGTATATTGAGTATATCCATTAAGGGAAAAGAGGTGAGCTAAAATAGGCTTGAGAAAATCAAGAAGATCAGGAAATCCTAAATAACTTGTACAACTGGCCATGACAGTTGGCAGTGTATAGTCACACACTGTTGAGGTTACTGATAAGTTTAACACCCCCTCTTAAACTCAATAGTTACAAACATCGCCTAAGTGTTGCGAAATAAAAATGGATTTACCAAACAAAAATAATTCAGAAATGAAAATTCTTGCTGGTCTATGTCTGAGCTGGGCTTACAATACGTAACAACAAAACTGGACTTTAGCTTTTCACTTGAGTTGTTTTTTTTTTTCCTTCTTCCAAACTCTGTATTGTTCTAATTTGGTCATTTTTTTCATTTTGGCATTGATACTGAAGGATTTGTGCTTTTGCCTTTTGTCTTTGTGCTATAACTTCATATTCATAATTTGAACACGTTGCTTATGCCTGTGTATTTCATCTTCTTATGAAACAAATTTTTCTTTGATAGTGGGCTGATTCCACCACTGCAAAGTATCATCAATACCCTTCATAGCTTGGGCTACACAGTCAACAGACTGTTTCCACATTAACAGGAACCATATTGGTTCTATTCTTTCTTTTCTTCCTAAGATCACTTACCATCATCATCATCATCATATATTGATTGTTCAATCCATTTCAAATCTGCATCAACATTATCTTCTTCTTCAGCTGCTTCATTGGCAGTCATAAGTGTACTTGTTTGAATGCTTCTGTCATCAAACCTTCTTTCAAGCATTTCTTTTGCAGTCACCAAATCATCTACTTGGTTCTGAATGCCAAGTAGGCTTCCTCCTCCAAACATTAGTTCATCAATTTTCTTCTTCTCTTCCATTATTGGAAGGTACTCATCATAAGACATATTATCATCATCAAATTCAATTTCAAGATTTCTTACCTCTGTTTCAAAGAGGCCAATTTCTGCACAGTGTTCATCAAAGATTATTGATGTTGATCCTTTGTTTTCATCAACAAACACTACTCGAATCATTTCATCGATGAAGGTTGCTGTACTGATAGGTTCACCATCAGTTTCTGCAATTTTTTCATTCTCTGCTTGACACACAAATGCACCTTCTTTCTCTTCCTTTGGTAGCTCTCTTCACACACATATGCTCCTTCATTTTGTTCCTTTGGTAGCTCTGCTTCAGACACATATGTTCCTTCATTCTTTTCTTCTGGTAGCTCTTCTTCAGACACATATGCTTCTTCATTTTGTTCCTCTGGTAGCTCTGCTTTAGACACAGATGCTCCTTTCAGAGTGGCAACATTCAAAAAATTGTTACTCCCTCTTTCACTGTACTATGTTTCTAGAATACTCCAAACTTCTTTCAAATATGTCATTGCTGCAACCTTGTGCAACATACTGTCATTCAAGGCTTTTTCGATGATTTGCAATGATAATGCATCTCTTTCCTGGTCATGTAGATTATGATAACAGTCTACAAAACACAAATAACTAATCATTCTAACAGACCAAATTTCAAAATTCTTACCATTGTACTATGGTGGTAATGGTAGATTCATGCTCATGTTGCTCCAAATATCATCAATTTTCCTCTGATATGATTCTTGTGTGAGCTCCTCAGGTACAACTAGAACCTCTTCATTTATCTTTGTGAAATATTCTGCCATTTCTTTGTTGTTCTCTTTCCATATCTGTCTGAGATCTTTTTTGGACTTCTTGAGTCGTCTTTGTTGAACCATGACAACGTTTCTTGTCTGTTCATTCACCAATTCAATCACACTTGTGGATCGATTATTCTATCTCGTCACACTGATACTGATTGATGCAAACAAACAATGAAATTCAAGCTTTAACCTATTTTAAAAATTAGATCTACAAGAAATGTCTTGTTTCATGGTATGGATCTTGCTGGATCTAATTATCTGAGCATAAGATATTTCAGAGAAAGAACTATGAGATAGGTTCTTTATGGACTGTAACCCCTTAATGGTGAAAACGAGATAACGAGTTGTTTCTCGTGCATAAATCTAGGTCCGCAAAGTTCTCTTAGTGACTTCGGATTGAAAAACATGGGGTAGACTACTTCTTTAGCTTTGATCTGACTGGATTTGACTATTCGAGCATGAGATCTACGAATTCAGAGCTCTGAGCTCTGTTCTTTAGCAACAGTAGCAACTGTAGCCCCTCTAATGGTGGAATCAAGATTTCTAAATCCATTGGTCCTTATGAAACTCTGCGTGCACGACTAAGCACCAAGCATGAGCCTCACCTCCACATGACCACGGGCTGTGACTGCATGCCTACGAAAAATTCACGACGCGATTTCGCATGTCGGGACTTTGCGAGTGAGCCAACCCTGACTCCCCAAATCCCAAAATTCTGAAATTTTGGAGCTCCCAATCTGACTGTCTCGATTCTTCCATGATTTGACGGCTTGAATCACGTCAGGGTTTCGCGTATTGTGAGGTCGAAAGACTTTCCACCTCTGTTCTTCCGATCCCAAAATGCCAAAACTCTTCTTGGACAATCAACGGTCCATATTTCTCCTTGATCAACGGTTTTGATCTAATCGCGAATTCGCATCTTGTGAATTCTCACGATTTCCCCCTTTGACTTTTCTCTCTTGTGAGTCAGTGAAATGATGATCTCTTGCCATGCATCCCTTCCAATGGATGGTTCAGATGATGTTGGGATTTCATGACTTGAGACCTAGAATTCACGACCTCCTTCACAGTCTCAACTTCCGAAATGCCAATATTTCGGAGCACCCCAAATCCGACGGTTCACGCTCCTATGGATCTAACGACTCAGATCAAATCACGATTTTGCATTTCGCGAGTTCTCACGACTTCAACCTTTGACTCGTTTGAGTCACAAGTCAACGAAACTATGATCTGTTACCACCTTTCCTTTGATGATGGACAGTTCCGATGATTTCAGAAATATTGACGGTTGTGATCCTTTCACGAGTTTTCCTTTCGCGATTTTTCACAACTCTTACCTCTGGCTTTTCCGATTTGTGAATTAGAGAAGTGTTGTTGCAATGTTGTATCCAACAGTTCTCAATGATCCACAACTGACAGCTGATATCTTCTTCGAAATTTCGACGTTCGAGAGTTTCAACAACACTGCACCGTTTTCTCTTTGAACCGCGAACTAGTCAAGCAGTGATCGTCTAACACGTGTCTCCTTCTTGGATAAATGGACATAATATGTTTCAAACTTTGAAACTTCATAATACTTGTGTCCTTTTCAACATTTGCACGAAAATCATCGAGTATGCGAAGTTTCAAAAAGATTTGGCGGTTAAAGCCTGCACACCTTTTCTTGATCTGATGACTATTGTTGCTCTTGCCTTGATCTGATGGCTGAGACACATTCTTCTTTTCTGCGTGTTGCTCATCCTTTTTGATCTTGATTAATGGATTAGATTTGTTCATAGGGATGATATTACGACTGCTGAGCTTGTATTTTGGTGTATCTACAAAGACTTCCTTCTGAAGAAGGAATTTTGTGAATCTTTCACGAATTCTTTAAAAGCTCACAAATCTTTAATTATTTCTTCCTTCTGCAGCTCTGCTTCGTGAATATTTCATGAATCTTTAAATGCTCATGACACTTTAATTGTTTCTTCTGTAATGTCCCCAAGGCCTAGCCCTATTGTAAATATTGTTTATGAAATGAATTGTAAATATGTTTTATAGGCTGGTGAGCTGAGTTTATATAAGCTAGTGGGCTTATGTGATTATTAGGCCAGAGAGCCTAAGTGTTGAAGGCCAAGAGCCTGATTTTGTACCTGTATTTATGTGGAATAGTAATAAAATATAAGCACCACTGCGTGCAGACCGACCACAATGAATGAGTGATGGGGGACTAAGCTTCCACAGAGTGGGCAAAGGATTAGGGGCTGGAAGGTGAGAAAAGGGGGCTAAGTGTGGAGGCTAGGGGCTAAGTGTTGAGCCTAGGGACTTAAGTCCTTGGGGAATAATATTTTAATATTATTCCAAAAGACATGTGAGTAATATGTTTTTATCCTAAGTTCTTTTGGAAGGAAATGTGACTTCCAGTGGGAGGAATGCATGGTGATGGAATGCATGCAGTTTCGTGGGTGACAAGTGTCAACCCAAGCCCATGCAAATAAAATGGCTGAGATGAGTCGTGATGGGAATTCCTCCTCCATTCAACTCGACTGCCTGAGCGCGAACCCATCTGACCTCTGCAAGAGATACCTCGGTGCAATTCTGAAACCGTGGGGAAACATATGTGTTTATTTCGGGGATAGCCTATGTTGAGTTCTGAAAAGCCGAGACACCCTCTATTTGAACCATCGAACTTGTGTGTGGAATCTCTGTTCCCAAGCCATAACCGCGAGATGATCCTATCATTGCTAAGCCTGTTGGAAAGCCCGTGTCTATTTTCCCTGTTGGCTGTTGTGGCCACTCAGTGCTAGACTGCATGTGGCTTGTTGGCCAGTTTGTAACACATTCTCTCCAGGTGAGAGAGGTGTTTGAAGCTAGAAGAACAGGTTGCTTGGCCTGTGAGCGATTCTCTCCAGGTGAGAGAGTGTATAGAGGAAGGAGAGAACTCCTGGAAGGAACCCTGTAGCTGCCACATAGCTCGGAGAATTTTGGTCCAGTCTGTTGCTGAAACCCAAGGCAAGGGAGGTTAGCAGCCAAAGGACTGTCTAGATGACAAAGAAGGTGTATACTCTTGGGGTGGAACAGGAATGTGGGGAAGGAGAGTCTGTGGGTAGTGAGTATGAGTGGTTCCTGAGATAGAATTCCTTCCTTGTGATTGTGTGTTTTCCCTGTAACCTCAGCCTAGCCTAGAATTCCTTGCCTTGGGGTGGATCTTAGTCCTAGCTCGGGGTTAACCCACTGCTGAGCTTGATGAGCAGTGTGGTCTAAGGATGGGAGGTTTGTGGAAGGCCTGCACCTGGTTGGTGGAACAACCACTGTTTCAAAGATAAGTACTAGATGATGTTTCAATTATGTTTCTGCATGTCTGTGTATTTATAATTATCATGTATTCTGCTGTGCATATGAATTAATGCTAATGACATGTTTTAAAATTATGTTAGCAGTAATTCTTAGGCTTACTTTGAGTTTTAAATATATTTCATTGCTTAAATGCATGTTGTTTATATAATTAAGAGTGAGTATTGTTATTCCGCGTAGTAATTTTGGCCCAACCATAGGGTTGATGGTCAGGAGTGTTACAGTATGGTATCAGAGTGTCACAACAATAACAAAAGGGTGTTACAGTATGGTATCAGAGCCAAGATTTTGACGCTGAGCCTAGATGGGCCAATTGAGTGGTCTTTGGACCGAGAGTTTGAGGAGAAATTGTGTTTAGAGGACCAATTTCAGACCTTTGAATGCTCCCGAGTGTTAAGAAGTTACTTGACCGCGTTACCAAGCTCATGAGGTGTAGTGGTGTTATGAAACCGCAGTTGATGTGGGATCTGACCACAGGGAGAGAGGAGTCCACACCATAAGTGTTGGAGCCGTAGGATCTGTTTGGGGGAAAGGAGAACCCTCGTGACCATCATATCTGGAAAACGTGCACAGGGTTTAAAAACCCTTTGGAGTTGCACAGGAATGTGGAAATCGTGATAAGCGAAACCCCGAATTCATTGGGACCGTCCATCGGGGGAAACACATGGTTGCTAGATGGTGTTTCGGTACCTGGGAAACCAAAAGGGAAGAACCTTGTTTTCACAAGTCTCGAAATAGCGAAAACTCAAAATTCTGAAACGATCTACACCGTATATCGTATGATAGGAACTTGACCGTTGGATCAAGTGGGGGGTAGACAATAATTTCAGGATTTCGGAAAATGGAAGTTCGAGATGTGTGGTTGCACGAACTCCGATGCCTGAAACCATGAAATGCCAAAAATATATGTGCCGTAGATCCGAGAAAAGTCTAACTATTGGAATTTTCCTTTGGAATAGATGTAGACACATGTGTGTACCACGTGCTAGTAAGTCGAGGAGACAATCAAGAGTGGTGGGACCTGATGACATCATTGAAGGTGATGTGGACCCTCTAAAGGGTGCCACTCACTACTATATATGTGGAGACAATTGTGCTATGTGGGCCCGGAGGGTAAAGTAAATCGGGATTTTAGTATTCACAAAGGAGGAGCACGAGGGATCAACACTCCAACTCGTGAAGTCGCGAGTTGCGAGAGGTGCTAACACTTAGCCGTAGCCTATGGTTATTTGTAGTAGGTGCTAGGGAGGAGGGGGCCATACCGTATCACATCTCAAGTATCGACGTTTGGAGGAAGAAGAGTCGAGGGTCTTCTCCTCGCGAATTCGCGAGATCGCGAAGTTGTGAAAGGTGTCTTGGGTTACGAGGGTAGGGAGAAAGAGGAAGCTATCACCTAAAAACCCGAAGTGCCGAAGTCCCGAAATTTTTGAAGACAAAAGAACTATTCATGATTTAACTGTTGGATCTTCGTGGACCAAGACCCTGAAGCTCCGAAGACCCGAAAATTTGCAGAGCCAAATAGAGCTTAGAAAACTAATGGAATCGAAATGTTTTTCTTGTTCATGTTGGTTTTGTGAGTGGTGTAAGTTTCTTGAAGGTTTAAGGGCCTGAAAAACTTTGGTTGATTGCACATTGTGTGTGTAGAGTTCAACGAGTGTCAGGACAACCGTGAATCTACACCGAATATAGAAATGGAAGAGGTGCGGATTGCCTTCATTTCAAAGAGCGAAAGAGAAGGAAGGGATGTCAACCTGGGAGTCGAAGGATCGAACTCCAATGGGCATGGAAGAGAATTGGATAAGGAAGGACATATGATGAAACTCATTGAAAGATTACAAAAAGATGCCAGGTCTCACCGAGCTAATATCCGAAAGCTCATGAGGGTCAGGGATCAATAGGGAGAATTCAACTTAAAAGTGTTGAAGAACCTGGAAAGAATAGAAAGGAAGCTAGAGAAGAGGAGTGACTCAAGCAAGACAGAGAGTCGTAGGATCCCTGAGAGGAAAAGAAGATCAAGAAGTGTCAAAACCTCTGAGAGAAGAAGGAGATCGAGGAGTGGTAGCATACATCATCGTCGCTCCCCAAAGCATTCCAGTAGGGAGGAACACAATAGTTCAAGCCCATCCCCTACTAGAAAACACCAAACATCTGTAAGGGATGAATTGAAAGGAGAGATGAACAAGATCAAGCCTCCAAAGTTTGATGGTGAACATAAGAAGGAGGAAGATTCCGAAACATGGTTGCTAGGCATGAGGAAATATTTCCAGCTACAGAATTATTCCCCTCATGCAGAAGGAAGAATTGCGATGTATCAACTAAAGGGAAAAGCATCCATGTGGTGGGATCAGTTTGTGCAGGTGCAGAACATTAGTGAGAAAGATATCACTTGGAAGGAGTTCAAGAGGTATTTCGAGAAGAAATACCTGACCAAAATGTACTATGACAGAAAGATGAAGGAGTTCTTCGAACTCAAGTTGGGCAACATGACCATCGATGAATACGAACGAAGGTTTTTGGAACTACTGAAGTATGTTCTGTTCATTAAAGATGAGGCTGTCAAGATTCAGAGATATCTGAGTGGACTGCCACCTTCTATTGGTGACAAGATTCAGTATGATGATCCTAAGACTATGGAAGAAACAATAAGAAGGGATAAATGCTTATATGAAAATCAAAGAGAAAGGCCTACTTTTCGGAAGGCTTGGGATGATCAGAAGAAGTTCAGGAAAGAGTAGAGGTGGAAGGGAAACAAGCCTCCCTTTTTCAGAAACAATCCTCCGGGACAACCATCTTTCAGAGAGCCCAGGAAGGCTGAAGTGGGTGAGCAAATGCCCAGACCACCACCTATGGAGTCTTGGAGCTGTAAAGGGAATCATAGGTACAGGGAATACCCCCACAAAAAAGATAAAGTGAGAACCATCCACAATGTTCAGCAAGCTGAAACAATGGAGGATATGGGCAGCAAGATGCCAAGGATCTACGAAGCCCTAGATAACAAGAAAGCAAAATTTCAATCACACATGATTGAAGTGGAAGGTATGATCAACAACCAACCATTTATTATTTTAATTGATTCCGGGGCTAGCCATAGTTATGTAGATCTTAGGGTGGTGGAAAGTTTGCATTTATCAAGAAGCAAACATGAAAGGTCTTGGTTAGTGCAGTTGGCTACAAGAACAAAGAGGAAGGTCACTGAATTGGTTAAATCCTATTCGATAGACATGAATGGATTGAGCACGAAGGCTGAATTGAATGTTTTTCCTTTAGGCTCTTATGACTGCTTAATTGGGATGGACTGGTTGGACCAGCACCATGCCCTCCTGGATTGTCATAACAAGAGGTTTACATGCCTGGATGAGGAGGGAAATTGGAAAACAGTCCAAGGAATTCCTAGAGCTGTGGTTGTTAGAGAAATCTTAGCCATGCAGCTGAAGAAGTGTTACAGGAAAGGATGTCAATTATTTGCAGCCCGTGTGGAGGAAGCATCCAGAGATGAAGTCTCAAGAATTGGAGACCATGAGGTACCCACAGAGTTCAAG
>JASDQU010011162.1:148775-161159 GCA_032191745.1 Picea mariana | reverse complement strand
ACAGTGCAGAAATAAGGGGAGGGGGATTATAATGTCCCCAAGGTCGAGCCCTATTGTAAATATTGTTTATGAAATGAATTGTAAATATGTTTTATAGGCTGGTGAGCCGAGTTTATATAAGCTAGTGGGCTTATGTGATTATTAGGCCAGAGAGCCTAAGTGTTGAAGGCCAAGAGCCTGATTTTGTACCTATATTTATGTAGAATAGTAATAAAATATAAACACCGCTGCGTGCAGACCGACCACGATGAATGAGTGATGGGGGAATAAGCTTCCACAAAGTGGGAAAAGGATTAGGGGCTGGAAGGTGGGAAAAGGGGGCTAAGTGTGGAGCCTATGGGATAAGTGTTGAGCATAGGGACTTAAGTCCTCGGGGAATAATATTTTAATATTATTCCAAAATACATGTGAGTAATATGTTTTTATCCTAAGTTCTTTTGGAAGGACATGTGACTTCCAAATGGTGGGAGGAATGCATGGCGATGGAATGCATGCAGTTTCATGGGTGACAAGTGTCAACCCAAGCCCATGCAAATAAAATGGCTGAGATGAGCCATGATGGGGGTTCATCCTCCATTCGACTCGACTGCCTGAGCGTGAACCCATCCGATCTATGCAAGAGATACCCTGGTGCAATCCTGAAACTGTGGGGAAACATCTGTGTTGATTTCGGGGATAGCCTGTGTTGAGTTCTGAAAAGTCGAGACACCCTCTGTCTGAACCATCGAACCTGTGTGTGGATTCTCTATTCCCAAGCCATAACTGCGAGACCATCCTATCATTGCTAAGCCTGTTGGAAAGCCCATGTCTATTTTCCCTGTTGGCTGTTGTGGCCACGCAGTGCTGGACTGCGTGTAGCTTGTTGGCCAGTTTGTACAACATTCTCTCCAGGTGAGAGAGGTGATTGAAGTTGGAAGAACATGTTTCTTGGCCTGTGAGTGATTCTCTCCAGGTGAGAGAGTGCGCAGAGGAAGGAGAGAACTCCTAGAAGGAACTTTGTAGCTGCCACAGAGCTCGGAGACTTTCAGTCCGATCTATTGCTGAAACCCAAGGCAAGGGAGGTTAGCAGTTGAAGGACTTTCTAGGTGATAGAAAAGGTGTATACTCCTGGGGTGGAACAGGCATGTGGGGAAGGAGAGTCTGTGGGCAGTGAGTATGAGTGGTTCATGGGAGAGAATTCCTTCCTTGTGATTGTGTGTTTTCCCTGTAACCTCAGCCTAGCCTAGAATTCCTTGCCTTGGGATGGAGCTTAGTCCCATCTCGGGGGTGACCCACTTTTGAGCTTGATGAGCAGTGTGGTCTAAGGCTGGGAGGTTCGTGGAAGGCCTGGACCTGGTTGGTGGAACTACCACTATTTCAAATATAAGTACCATATGATGTTTCAATTATGTTTCTGCATGTCTGTGTGTTTATAATTATCATGTATTCTGCTGTGCATATGAATTAATTCTAATGCCATGTTTTAAAATTATGTTAGCAGTAATTCTTAGGCCTACTCTGAGTTTTAAATATGTTTCATTTCTTAAATGCATGTTGTTTATATAATTAAGAATGAGTATTGTTATTTCGCGTATTAATGTTGGCCCGACCATAGGGTTGATGGTTGGGAGCGTTATAGTATGGTATCAGAGTGTCGCAACAGTAACAAAAGGGTGTTACATCTTCCTTATGCAACTCTTCTTCCTCGTTCTTCGTTGCCTCCAATGATCTTTTGAGCATATTACATACTGCGTACTTTTCTCCAATATCTGTGAAGAATCTTGCGTCCAATGCTCTCATAGACAGTGTAAGCTCTGCGCTTCTTACGATCAGGATTCTCTCCAGACTGTGTGAAGAGGCTTACGTCTGAAGTTCTGATACCATGAAAAAATGAAAAGCAGAGAAGATAATACAGAGAAGACATAATTTGGGAACAAGAAAGTGTAGAGCGCAGAGCACTGAGTATATTGAGTATATCCATTAAGGGAAAAGAGATGAGCTAAATTAGGATCGAGAAAATAGAGAAGATCAATAAATCCTAACTAACTCGTACAACTAGCCATGACAGCTGGTAGTGTACAATCACACATTGTTGAGGTTACTGATACATTTAGCAAATCCCACAACAAATGTAACGTTATCAACATCAGCTTTGAAGAAGAAGAATTCCTAGGATGCAAAATGAAGCGAAAGAGGAAGAATTTATGTGCAAGCTTGTAACCATGAGTAGAAACGCACATAGCATGGTCTGACCATATTGTCTAACCAGATTACAAATATTTCCCATATAGAGCCTTGAAGGACAACAATACCCTTGTCTTTATTATTGATGTATAGAAAGACAATGAGAAGAGAAATGATGCAATGAAGAAGATGCATGGCATTCAAACGAAGAAAGTGAACACTTTAATGAGGCTGATGGGTTGAACAAGGCATATGCGAGGCTGATACCAGATTATGATGCCTTGGATGTAGAAATGGACTATGAGTGGATCATGGTATTGAGAAGGGGAGCAGTAGAAAATATCGCTAGGACCATTGTGTTGACTAGCAAAGATCCCAAGGAAGTGAAGGACGCTTTTCCTACAATCAGGTTACACAGTTTTTTGATTGCATTTTGAATTGTTTTGTTAAACAAGTTGATAGAATGCTTGGAGCTGATAGGAAAAATTAAATTCCAGTAGATAATCCATAAATGTGATGATGAGAAACAGTTGACCCTGATACTTTGAAATATTTATTTTAAATTTTCTTGGAGTTTGTCAAGAGTAACATACTAAGCCTACTCAACTTAATATGTGATTCATTGTTAGAATTGAGTAATCTAACAATTTCAAGATGAAGTTTGGAAAATCCAAAGTGAATGTTTTGGAATTAATAGCACTTAAATTGAGCGTAGCTAACTCAATATGAATGTAGTGGTTTTCTTAGAATTAACTACTCTAACAAAATGCAGGTGAATCTTGTTAGCACTAGAAGTCACACCTAGACTGTTGTAGGTGTAAGCTTAATACCCATCAGAATGTAAAAGATAAATGTTTGTAAAAGGTAGAAAATGGATAAAAAACTCAGTTAAAGATGTCAATCATAGATAACTCCATGAAA
Organism: Picea mariana; assembly: GCA_032191745.1. NCBI lineage: Eukaryota > Viridiplantae > Streptophyta > Pinopsida > Pinales > Pinaceae > Picea > Picea mariana. The sequence goes on along the minus strand of JASDQU010011162.1, from coordinate 158,075 downwards.
TATACACCAACAAACAAGGCCTTGAATAACTTTAGATCAGGTTTTAAGAGATAAAGTGATAGATGGAAGTCTTGAAAAGGAAGGTGTAATATGTATATCATTTACATCAGGTAACACTAACACACATATGAAGAAAATTCTCTGAAATAATAACCTCTTACAATCAAAGAGAAAATACTCTAATACACTTGCATACAATATCACAATAGATCCTTTATTGCAATAAAGAGACAATCATCCAGATGAATCATTCAACACAGACTGATATCAAAGTAAGTGTAACACCCCAAGGTCGAGCCCTTGTTGAATTGTAATTATGTTTATAGGCTAGTGAGCCAAGTGTTTATAATTTGGGAGGATTATATGTTTATTAGGCCAGAGATCCTAGATGCTGAAGCCCATAGAGCCTGATTTTGTATATGTAAATACTCACATAATTAATATAATTACATCGCTGCGTGTAGATTGACCACGAAGAAATATTTATGGGGGAATAAGCTCCACTAGGTGGGGGAAAGGGATGGGTCTAAGAGGCTAGGAAAATGGCTAATCTAGAGGGATTATTGCCAAAGGAATATTATAATATTATTCCTAAATATTATGGTGAGGATAGTTATTTATCCTAAGTTCTTATGGGAGGTTGAATGAATCCCAAGTGGAGAGAAAATGAGCTCCCAGAAATCCATGTGTCGTCCAGGGCACATGTAAATATATGTGGGGAAATCAGTCGTTATGGGGGATTTTCTCTACATTCTTTCCATGATCCCCATTCACTCATGCACTCAGACACAGAGTATCCACGCAATCAACCACTTCCTCCATCGTTTACCTCTACAAGCTTTGAAACCTGCAAACCCCATGAAGCTAACTCGTAATTTTCCTATGAAGGATAGAACGATTGCATAGTGGCTGAGCCATATCGCACCCTAGCCATTTTGTTGTTTCTACCCATGATTTTATCTGGACTGGTATGGCTTGCTGTCATTACTAGATCACATACCCTATTTTGATACTATTATTACCCATTTGACTTAGGATCTGGACAAAAGAAGTAGGTTGTCAGGCCTGTGGTTTTGAAGAGGTGGGTTCTTAGGCCTATGGATTGAAGAAGAAGGTTGTCAGTCCTGTGATCTCTGTCCAGGTGAGAGAGGTTGTTGGGGAATGTGATTTCTCCTGGAGGGAGTCTAGCAACAGCTACAGAGCTTTGAGAATTCCTAATCCGACCTGTTGCTGAAGCCCTGGAAGGGAAGTGGAGCAACCGATGGACTGCTGAATAGTGAAGGTGTATATTCCCAGGGTGGGACAGGAATGTCGGGAATGATAGGCTATGAGATGTGAGCATAAGTAGGATCCTAGGAGGGAATCTATCCTATTGTATTGCACGACTTCCCACAGTCTCATCCTAGCTTAGGAATCCCTTTGTCAAGGTGGCGTTTAGTCCCAGCTCGGGGGTGACCCACTACTGAGAGTGATGAGAAGAGTGGTCTAAGGCTGGGAGGTTCGTGGAAGGTCTACACATAGTTGGTGGCCTTCATAAAAAGATAAGTACCATTTCTATGTTAATTTTATGTTGTGTATCTTGTACATGTCTTGATATTTATAAGATTGCTTGTGTAAGCTATTTGTAGAATATTGCTTTGATTTCTGCATTAATTTGTGTATTAGTAGAATGTATATTATCTGTTTAATATTATATGTATGATGTTCCGAAAAGAGATCTGTCTTCCATAGCCCAACAGGTCTATGCCTGGGTATGGACAATTTTTTCTATTAGAAAGAGAGTGAGAAGTTTATTTTATTTTTCAAGTGACATTGCCCAATTGAAGGCTAGGGGTGTTACAGTAAGATAACAAAAGATGATAAAAGAAGCAAGACTGATTTCCACTATTCAAAGTATCTTGTATCTACTTCATACATTAAGGAGAAAACTCTGTTACAAAAGACAATATCAAAATAAGAGTTTCTCAGTCACACCATTCAAAATCCCTGTTGTGCTTGTTTCATCACTTAGGTGAGCAAAACAATGGCACTTGCATGCCTAGTTGGGCCTACTAGACAAGATAGAGGTTAGTGAGTGGATTAAACAAGCCAAGCACATGAAATAAACAAGTAAACAAACTAAGACAACTAAGGAAATACAAACTAGAATGCATAAGAAACTTAGAACCATAAACAATCAACCAATGACCAAGATAATTCCACCAATGCATAACTATATTAGTTGAAAAAACACCGTAGAGAAAAATGAGGACTTATGAATCCCCTCTTCCTCCTTGGGAGGGATCTTGAGTTCCCTAATGGAGAGATCTTATTACAATGGAAGAAAAATGGCAAATGATGAAGAAAATCAATGCCTATTCCCTCAAGAGGTGAGTGGAATGGCATATTGCAATGATGCTGGAATACTCCTAGGAGAAAAGAGGATTCTCAAGGGAGAATTGAGGCAACATAAAAATACTATGAAGATATTGGTTTCTTAGTGCACCCATGGCCTCCATTTATAACATTTCTTCAAGGAAAAATTCAATTGGTTCTTAGTGTGAACAAGGGGCCCTTTAGGGCACCCTTTGGTCCTTGACCAGGCCCCCATTCGGATTTCACTCATATTTGAAGGTCAAATCAAGTTGGGAGCTGGTCCATAAGTGGTTGGGGGGCTGGCAAGAACCATAAATGCGTCGTTCATAGGAGTGCATGAATTTTCTCGTACACAGTCGCACATATGACACATTGTGCTCTCTAAGGGATTTGTTGGCCCACACACTTCCTTTAGTGAGTTTGCACATGTCAATTTTTGCCCAATTGTATAGTTTTTTGCCTTTTAAAATGCATTTTGGTGCTACAGGTGAACTAATTGTTGTTGGCATTGCTATATTTCTGTAACCATTTGCGTGCAATGTTGCGGATGAAATTTTAGTGATAACAGATGCCCTCTGATGTGTGAGGTTAGGTGCATACATATAGCTAGAATACATCAATGTTTCTTCTACTCAGAGTGCCATTGTAATGAAGAGTGTTGAGAGGAAATGAAAGAGTGATCCATCGGATGGAGAGAGGAAACTATGGGACCCAACTATTTCTCTAGGGAGAAAAAATAAAATCTGTATACAAACGAGGAGGGCATGCCCCATGCTCATGTCATGTAACTCAAAATGTAAGACAATAATTCAAGTTGTATTTTGATGTAGATAACTGCAGTGCCCTCTGGGGCAGCTTGATAATGACAGATGGAAATTATGAATGGTGAACATACTCTGAAAAGAGGCAAGGATGCCTGTAAGAAGTGTCAATGACTCGTAGGCATTGATGGCCTAACAAGTTCAGGGATCATTGGCTGGTATAAAACAAATGCAATAGTCTCACAGTAAGACCCACCATAACATGAGGTTTTTTTGAATTCGAATGTTATGGGGGTCAACGAAATCAAACAGTAATGATGTTTCTCTCTGTGTCGTCCGAGACTCCTCATTGTAAAGGTAATGGGAGTCAAGATACTATCGCCCTTCTGGAAACTATGCTGATGTTTCCAGAAAGGGAGATGCGACTCCAAGAAGCAAAGGGCTTCATGAAATCCACAGAAATAAGATTAGGGACTAATAGGGAACATGAGAAAAGTCAATATGCGGTGAGACTCAAGACTTCCCTTGGTTGGGGGATGATTGGCAACAACCGTGAAACTATATCTAGTGTTAGGTGTACGACTAGATATGGGGTGAAATTGTGACAAAGGCTTGACAAAGTGGACAAACTCAAAGATTAGGGGTACATGGACTTTGGGATACTCAGGGTTCGTGAACGATGTTGAAATGAGAAAAAGAGAGTGCATGCCCCAACCAAGGGTGACATGGGTTACATTGCTAGGAAAATAAGGTCATCAAGGGTGACGATAAAAAGCTAAGTAAATGATGGAAACAAAGGCTTTTTACAATTATCAAATGAATAAAGAATAATTTGGGATGAGTGTATAGATACAAAAATGGGTGCCCCAATGTGAGATGGCTTGGCCTATGAGGGAACAAGTTGGAAAGAGAACTGGTGGAGGCCCCATGGGTGGGTTTATGTATGGGGTAAATGAATGGAGGGGAATCTGCAAATGGGAAAGCTGATTTTGGATGAAATTGAGGGTTAATGATATTGCAAAGGTGCAGTCAAAATAGAACCAAGATGAGATAACCTGGGAGCCCATTGGGAAAGCTAGCAATATGATGAGAAGAAGTATGTAAATTATTCTTGGAAGTGCATAAGACTATCGAGACTCCCATCCATAGGGGTGAAAGCAGTATGAGTGTCAATTTTCCGAGGGGGACTATGAATGGGACAACTCATGTGGGGGAGAATGCTACCAGGTGACAGTACCAAAGTGAAGAAGTGGTGACTATATTGCAAAGCTGGATGTAAGGACCCTAAAGGTAAACGTCAGAGGATGTGACTGGGATATGCAATTGATAGTTAGAGGGAATGTTTACATGCCAGTGTCGAACATATACCTGAAGGGGTTGTGCTTCTTGTGATGACCAAGTACCTGCACACGTGAAAAACTGAATACCCAATGTGAACAATATCTGATGATAAAGAACATATAACAATTATTTGATAATTTTAAACATGAGCATGCGTACTTGGATGTAGTGTGAGAAAAATGCTCCCCTGGGGCCAAGTTCAGATGGTGACCTGGGCAATGTGACTATGTAGATGGTGGGACCCTAATCCAGTAGTTGAAGATGGATCAGGAAACAAAGGCTTTGGGCTCCTGTAACTCAGCGTGGGAGTTTGGCAAAAGGGACTATATATGGCTGGTGGGTCCATAGTGCCACCTCATTGGTACCCGCCACTATAGTGAGTTGATGAGAGCATTTGGAGGAGTTTAAGAGATTATGAGAGATCGAGTCGACCGATTCAGGAGGTGAGAGAGTCAGGTTAGTGGTACCATCCTCCCACACATTATGAATTTCCTAGGGTTGATTTAGGGGTCGTACGGATGCCTGTACAAGGGTAGGTTTAGGGGTGGGCCCACTAATGTGCAGGAGAAGGAAGGATACCCACGCTAAGATGCGTGGGTATAATTCCATCTCTCGCACATAATGTGTGTCTTTCAGCCGTGCATAGGGTCATGTGGGATGGAAAGAAAGGTGCGCATGAGATGTGAGCCTGTTAAAATTACAACTGAACACTGTGTGCAGCTGTTTCATAGACAACTGTGCATCAGTGCACAACTTTGTAGAGAACAGGTGCACATGTGTGTGCACTTGTTGGCGTGACAGTTGTGCATTGATGCACAACATATCACCTGCATCCACATAAAAACACTTGGTCAACACTCATCATTCATCAAAAACATCAAAAAATTCAAAATTTTAACCACCTTTAGCTTCGCCTCCAGTGCACAAATTCCACCCCATAGGTTATGTGTGCATGTTCTTTGTGCGCACAACTCTACAAAGAACATGCATACATATGTGCGCACCTATGGGGTGGAAATTGCGCACTGGAGGCAAAGCTAAAGGTGGTTAAAATTTTGAATTTTTTGATGTTTTTGATGAATGATGAGTGCTGAACAAGTGTTTTTATGTGGATGCAGGTGATCTTCTTGTGATAGGAGAGTCACTATGCTAGTACACTAGATGGAGCAAGACAAGGAGCACCTCCAAGATGTGCTGAGAGAGAAGCCAGACATTTAGATACACTTGGCAGACTTCGGGTTGCTCAAGTTATTTGATTTCCCTTTGATACGGTCGTAGGACGTCCTGCTTCAATATCTGATATCTATGTGGAGCGCTGATCTGCAATGATTCATTGTGAGGGGACAACAACTGAAACTCTCAACTGTGGAGGATGTATACTTTCTGATGGGACTCCCCTTTCGGGGAATGGCCCTCCCTGTTGACCCCCAGCTGTCGGGGGATGTGAGATAGGTGGATATGGCATGATGCTACTGTTCGGGGCCGAACATGATGTCGGGTTTGGTTATCTGTATCGAGGAGATGGATGAGCTCTTGCCTTAGAGAATCACAACCATGGTAGTGAGGATCTATGGATTGTTGGTGACTCAACATATCACGAGAGGTCAACTGAGGATTGTAGAGAGGGTCTTGGATGGGGACTTTTTTGCCCGAGGGCTGATGCTACATTCTAGGATGATGGGGCATATTCACCAGTGTCAGACCACTGAATCTGGTGATTTTGCATTTGGTTCCATCCTGGTGGCTTAGTTTCTGGAGAGGGTTTCTCTGTTGCACCCGAGGGTTTTGCGGGTGCCTTCAGGGTCGCAGGAGACATGATTGATGCGGTGGGCCCAGGTGTTGGCGTGACATGGGGGGGGGAGAGGGTGGCCACTACTTCACGTCCACTATGGCACGTGTGTGGCGTCATATGCCACAGGTGATACTACGGTATCCATACGGTGGGATGGACTACCGACATGACCCAGACATGGTGTTTCCTCCTGGGGACGTCTAGGACTTGTGAGGTATGTTGCCTCCACATAATTTTGCATTAAATCATCTTCTGGTTGAGAAGTCAAAAAAGAAAATACCACAGGAACCATCATACTATTTTCCTCAAGATTTTCAAAGTTATTCTTCAAAAAGATTGGTCCCTTGGGAGGAGGGTGGGGACTTGAATCATCTAGATATTCAACATTTTCAAACTCAAGTTCCTTTATTTCCTCAAAATGAAAGTTTGGCTCACCCATGAATTCATCTAGAATTTCCCCTTGAACTTCCTCATCTTTTTCATTATCAAGCTCAAGTTCAAGGGGGTCCGGATATTCAATATACGTTTCATCTTCTGCTAGGCGAGCCTCCATGATATCTAGTTGCAAGTTCATAGCTTCAAACAGTTTGGCATGGGCCAATTGCATGGCCTCGAGCTGTTTAGTATGGGCATAATGCATGTTCATAATTATTTCCTTAAGCTTCTTAATGAGATTTGGTGGAGTATCTTCTTCTGTGTCTGAACTCATTGTGTCCATATCTGGGAGGTTCTTTCCCCTCCATCTTTCCATAAAGTCATCATCCGATTCATGTGGAAACATGCTAACTTCATCCAAAAACCTTTTCAAGTTGAAGGATGCAGAGAACAAGCCGTGAGTTCCTTATCAAAAAAAACTTTGTCAATTTATTTTAAAGTGGAGTTGCCAGATGACCAAGTTTATTTCAGATAAACAAGAGCATCAAACAAAGCAAAAACAAGAAAGAAAACAAAATTTAATTTATTAAGTTTGGAACAAGAATTGGACATTAATGAGTGCTTCTTCCCCAAGAATTTCAAGCAGCCAACAAGGATTTCTCCTTGCAGTATACTTGACAGATTTGTTCAATGGAGTCACCACTTGTAAACGAATCACACAAAGCTAACCAATCACAAGTTCAAAGAAATTTTAGTTCTTAAAAAAAAATTAAGTCGTTTTGACCAAGGATAAATGACTTATCCCCGAAAATGACGCCAAAGATGTTGCCATCCTTATACACACTTGCAGACGTGAGCTAAGTCCGGCTCACTTAGTGTGTCCTTGGAGGAACAATGCCTAGGTTCACAGCCCACGCTGTCACTTTCACCGGAACCTCTTCCATCTAGGCTTACTCCTAGGGAAGCCAAAGGGGGTAGAACTTAGTTACTAAATGAATTAAGTTAAGTTCTAGGAGTTAGTTTTAATTTCTTAAGGTTAGATGGGATCTATCCTATGATGCACAAGCAACAATGCAAGATGCAAGGGTTAGTATGTAAGTCAAGACTTTTCTTAGGGCAACTAAGACTATTGCCTAGAGATTGGGCAAGGGGTCAACAAAGTTTAAGGTTTGTTCGTTACAAGTATATTACAAGTTACTTACAATATTACAAAAGAATAAATTGAACCAAAGAATATTAGATACACTTATTCACAAAAATTGCTAAGATACAAACGATACAAGAGCAAGCTAACCACGTCTTTCTTTATGTGTGCAGGATACCAAAGATTAAAGCATCAACATCAACAATTCATCACAATTATGAGATCATCATCAATATATCAAAATCATCAACACATTCAAGAAGATTTAGAATATTTAAGCACAAATGTTATTAAGATTGATGAAGATCAGCCCCAACCTTCATTACTTAACCCACATTGTATTTATTTGTTTAGGACCAAGGTTAAGTTATTAAGCTTTCTTAAGAGTTATCAAATTTTATTAATATTTCTCCAAAGCCTCCTCCTCCTATTGCCAAATAACTGTCAGATGCTCAATAAGTGTTGCCACCCTAGCTTCACAGGTTAGCCCAAAACAAGAATACTTCCCAGAGAGGACACATTCTGTGCATCATGAGACAATCCCCTGCCTACACCCTCCATTGTTTTCCTCAAGCCCCATTTTAGATGGTGAAGATGGTGGTCTAAGGTACCCTAAATAGTCTATTAAGTATATATATGGATTAGGTAGACTTTTAGGTGATTATTAGAGTGTTTTGAAGATTTTAGGACACTTTTAAAGTGTGATTGAATGATATGGACGAAACTGTTATGAGCTTAAAAATGTGTTGCTTCAAGCTTATACAATCAAGAGTGTGAACACATGTAAAGCAAATAAAGATGGCTGAAAGAGATTTAAGTTATCACATGCACATATAAGCTTGCTATGAAAGAAAAACTACAATGGCAAGGACAACTTGCCTTCAAGATATGGAAAGAAGATTTAATGTGTGTTTGCCTACTCAACCATTAAACAACATTCAAGCCTAAGCAAGTGGCTTCCAATAGATATACGCAATAGAGAAATAAACCATTCACTTATTTAAGCACTTAGAGATTTAAGATTTTAAGATCTAAACATGTGCATAAAGAAAAGAAGACTTGAAATCTAACTAAGCACGTGAATGATCTAGTTAGGTTACTTATTATGTTGCCCAATAGGCTTAAGACTGATCCAGGTGGATATTGATGGCCACCCACCTTTTCCAAATGGCTCAAAATAGTTTTCTGGCCATTTTGGCAATTTACTATTTTTAGCAGGTTTTAACTTCCGGGGTCATTTTGAGGGTCCAAATGAAGGTTTTTCGAGATCGAGGTTCTCAATGATGGCCAAAGGCATGATTAAGCCCCCAAAATGAATCTCCTCGATAATACCTTTCCAACGAGCTATCACACGCCTAAAACAGATATTGTATGCAAAAGTTACGACCTCAGGAAGCTGATGTACTCACTTACCCAAACGGGGCCCACATGAATTTTGGCGCTTGATCTCCTAGGGTTAGGTTTTTGGATGTCTAGGACTTTTGGCATTCCCGTTTATTGTAAAAAGGCCTTCAGAGCCTCATTTTAATCTT
>JASDQU010011162.1:95900-107412 GCA_032191745.1 Picea mariana | reverse complement strand
TGACATTACTGCTATTGCTATTTCGTAAACATTGACTTTGTCAACATTTACTTTTAAACTGCTCATATTGAATACAAGATAGTATTTAAAATACATGAAGTACTAATCAAAGATTGCAAGTATCAGTTTCCTTGTTGTTTTGCCTCAAGCAGGTGCTTTTATTTTCTTTGGTTATATCATATTATTGGTTGTTTAGCCAAGACTATCTGATTGGCGGTGATCTGTGAAAGGGGAATTTGTCCTTGTCCTTTTATCCTCTGCCCTTTTCAAAAACCCAGGTCATTGGGGACATCTCCCCTGGGCCTAGCCTCCCTAAAGAGAAAGAACCTACCCATCGAGGTGACATTGGGTGGGATAGGTTCCTGTTACACAAGTTTGGCCTTCTACCTTATAGCCTTTACTCCTAGCTACAAATTGTGCGATAACAGGAGGGTAAGGACTCTCGTGAGAGAAAAAGAACTCGGTGATGGAGTGCATTCCGTGGGCAATCAGGGGTAGTGAGTTCCTCTAAGATATCTTCGTTGCAGTGGAAAATACAAGAATACATGGGATCCAGGGAGGTGACATGGGTGATTGTCAAAGTGTGATTGTCCACAAGTGGCGAAGATGTAGGGGGGATATTGAAACCATGGTGCGATGGCTTGCTTGACATGAACCAAATGTCCTGATACTATGGGTGATAGACTATGGTGGGGGGAAATATTTCCTATGGGAAATGAACCAGAGAATTGAGAGGATTTGGGGGAATATCCTTAGAAATTCTATCTATGAACCATGGAGGGGTGGGAAGTGACTCAGGTTCAGGGGAGGTGATGTTGACAATATCTAGAGAGGGACGGACCATTGGTGAGGTGGTCAGATGTGGTTGGATAAGGGTTGAATGAAGACCTCAGTATGCCACAATCAAAGGACACCAGTAGGTGAAATGAGCAAGTGAGTCACAGAGAGCGCAAGGGCATCTCATCCATTCGGGGACTGAGGTAGAGATATAATGAATTTCAGTGACGTGAGTACCTGAAAGGGGTGTTGGAGAGGATCTTGTTGAAAGGTTTGGCTATCGTTAGCATTTGGATAAACTGAGGTAGAGCTGGGAAATGATGAGTGTAGTGGCCATATTATGAACATATGGCACATGCAAATTTGATTTGCACCCCTTTATTTCCTGTAGTGGAGGATGTTGTCGTAGTACTAGACGTGCATGTAGAAGCAATGAGCGATGTGGTTGCTCGAGGGAGTTGGATTAGATTGCGTAACTCGGAGAGAGAAGGACATCTATTAGTGGAGTGTCCCTCTCTTTCGCATAGTGCTCAAGGAGGTTGAACTCAAGGAGGAAGTGGAGTTGTGGGTTCTTTCTTCTTTCGTCTTCCCCCAGCTGTGGAAGTGGTGCTGGAAATTGGGGGTGAGGGTGGTGTGGCGAGAGCCTGTACTAGAATCTACATCAGGATTTCCTCTATCTGAGCATGGAGAGATAGTTGAGGAACCATCATGGGTGGGTGTAGATACCATACATGGATGACAAGCACCATCTTGGGAAGGGTAAGCATCACGACTACCTGAAATGCTTGTACTCCTGGTGGGTGGTAGAAGAAGGGAATTTGAGTAATGGCTTGAGGAATTGTCTCCCAAACTGGGATTTTCCCCTGGGGGAGGGGGAAATTAGGGATAAGTGGTGTAGTAGGGTTCTCAGGGAATCCCTGAGGTAATATTTCTTCAACTAGTGGAACGTCAAGGTGTGGATAAGCTTCAGTGGGAGGAATGGTGTCTCTGATATCAATTCCATTAGAAGATACAACACACAATTGTGTTGAAGGGTGTACGAGAGGTGGTGCTCCATGGTATGCACATAGCAAGGATGGGTCCTTGAAATTTATGGGGCCCATGTCAATGAGTGAATAAGCATCAGAACTAGTTCGGACAAGAGGCAAGATGTTATCGATGTTGGTGGAATGGTTAGTCTCATAATGTGTGATTTGTTCGATGGTGATGATTTTCCCATTGTGGGGGAACATCATTTTTTGAAACACAGAATTCATAACGTAAATGTAGCTACATCAAAACACGATATTGTAATTGAGTAGGGCGTCGATAACCTCAATGTCGATGAGGATGGTTTTTCCCCCAAGTCCGATGAGGACATTTTGGAAGAGCCCTTCAGGGGAGGATGGTCGACCGTCATAGGCTCTCAAGGTGATGGTGGATGGTACTAGCTTAGGGGAGGCAAGTTTCTTCCATACATTTTTGGACATGATGCATGTGGATGTGCCTTCATCAATGATACACTGATGAACCACAATGTTCTGAATCTTGACTGGTATCTGGAAAGCTACCAGAGCGGGGAGATGTGGTTCTCCTAGTATCAGCAGGGTCAACTAACCCCGAGGTAGAAATTAAGGATTTTAGTTGAGTTGGATAGGTTTGGATAACCTCCAATATAGACATGGTTGCAGGAGACTATGCCAAGTCATCGACCATACTATAATTGTGTGTTTCCCTAGCTTGAGGGTTATTGACATTCTATCGTAACGAAATGTGAGGGATACAAATGGTAGGTTCAGTATTAGGGCGTGGAATCATCAAGGGTTGTCCGGTTGTAGCTAGAGCCGCTTACGAAGTGGTGGGATTAGATTCAAGGGACATGCTGTATTGATGACCACGCGTTTGTAGAAGAATTTCTTCTTCGCTAGTGAGGAGGATATTGCAATCCATCGGATTACCAGGGTGGATGGGCCCTAGGTTTTGATACTGTCCCATCTGTGGTGGGGCAGGATGTACCTCTTGTTGGGTATTCATCACACCTTCATGTGGAATAGGGTTTTGCAACACAACCAGGGGTGGTTGTTGCAAATACTATTGTGGGGCCTACTGAGGGTAGTAGGTGCTGGAGGACGTGGCACGTTCATGGATTCTTTCATCCTTTTGAATTCAACAATTTGGGGGAAATGGTGAGAATAATGTCCATACTCATCGAACAGGGTGCAATGGAAGTTCGTCCTGAGATTTTTATTGTTGTTCTTCCCTTGTCATTTGTTGTTATTATTCCCTTGTGGGTTCTGGTTACCCTAATTCTGGTTGCCCCCAGCGGGTTGGTATTGTTGGGGGTTATTTCCACTTGGTCCCAGGTTATTATTGTTTTGGTTTTTTCATTTATTCTTGGAATTATTCAACTTATGGGAAGGATTTTCCGTATTCAACTGATCAAAAGTATGAAGTTGTTGAATGGGAGAGGGTTGAACAAAGTTAATTCCGACATGTGGTTGTCCATCGGGAGGAGCAACCGATTGTGAAGGACCAAGAAACGATAAATACATATTGTTTTGTGGAAATGATCAATAGGGCATATAGGAAGATGAAATGATTTCACTAGTGCCCAAGTTATATGTTGAGGTAGAAGGGGAACCTGAACTTGGTTGAGAGGTCAGGCACATCATGGGTGCCGGAAAGGGTCCACTCATGTGTGGAGGGGGAGCAACATGATATGGCTATTGGTAAGGGGGTGTAGGGTAATATGATGACCATCCATATAGTTGTGGATATTGAGGTGCACCATACATAGGTGGTGGTTGGCTGTAAGGGTAGTGGTGTGTCATGGTACCAATCAAACCATCCACATCATGAGACATTCCAGGTTTGTCTTGGCCAAATGGTATGGGTTTGGGTGCATTAGGTAATACTGTGTATAAGTAACCTATATGAGAATAAATGAGTTCGAACTATTGGGCTTTGCTGATGGCTTCCTCTTCGGATTGGGGGAAGGTGGATGCTACATCTTTGGCAAGTATAGAGACGAGTGATTTTAGAAACCAATCGAGACGTTGTTCTTTGGTGGTTTCTACTTTACATAAACTATGTCACCGATGCCATTCATGGATTTGGTCAGCAATATACATACTCGGAGAGAAGTTCTAAACCAGTGTCATAGTTGGAAAAAGGCCAAAAAGGCTTTGGCCAAGGATTCAAAAGTCACGTGGGATCTAATTTTTCATCCACATACCATTTGGCTGATGGACTAGTGAGTGTTCTTTGAAATAACATTAAGCGAATGGAGTCATCCATGATGTTGTTTGAAGATAACTATAAGTGTAAGGTCATAACATGGTTGGCGGGATCTTCCCTCGGTTTTCCTTCAAATTTTGGAACATTTGAAGGTAGTTTGGTAGGCATATTGGGCCATGTGGGGTCATGTAAAATAGGATCATTCATGAGTTTAGTCAGATCAAGAATGTTGAGAGATTGCAAGTATGGCATGGGGGGATTTGGTGGAGGATTAGTTCTAGCCATGGTGTGAGAAGGTAGTGGACTTGACCCTTGAAAGGGATTTGGTGGGGTTGTACTTCTCCCTTGAGAAGAAGTTTTCCCCTCGCCTTCTTGTGAAGGAGAGCTAGTGGATGGATGTCCTTGGGAATTGGAACCAAGAAAAGTGGAACCAAGTAAATATGATCCCAAAATAGTTGCACTCATGGGGGTGTGAGATGGTTGAGCCAGTGAGTCGAGAAGACTAGGAACTCCTCCTAGAATAGGAGGGATATTTTGCAAGTGTCTGGAACGACAGGGATTCTGTGGGTCCCTAATGATGTCCGACTAGCAAAGTGAATGTGTGAAAATGGTGATGAGAGAAATAATGAGAAAGAGGCTTATATAATTTGGACCTTCACAAGATAATATAACTCACAATTGCATGTAATCAAATGAGCATCAGACATAAATCAATTGTAAATAAGAATACATGTGGGTAGGTGGATTTTGTCCACATAGGGAAAAAAATAAAACAAATGCTGGTGTCCTAAAAGGACATATCATCCTTCCTCTCAAATAGGATTGGACCTTCCAAGAGAACTCAACAGTGGGGTCTGAATCCACTAGAAGAGGAACTAGTGAAGGATGAAACAATCAGTTATAATGAGGGGTAGACAGTGCATATCCCAAAAGAGTTGGTGATATTTCCCAATAGCCACACAAATCTGATCAAGATGCAATTGCATCCCAAAATTTCCACCTGTGTATATGTCCTAAATTTGGTCACTAGGTACCTTGGTCAAAGTGCGACATTTAGATTTTCAGCCTCAGAAATGGGTCACGGGCTGGATCCCTTCCAAGAGTTGGGTGACTCAAGGGGGGACACATAGAACAACCAGACCTCAACCTTCAACCCTTCACAAGTAGCTCCTTGCCTTATGGTCTAGGAAAACTTGACTTGGAGGATTTGAAAGTTCCCTATTTGTCAACCTCTAATGTTTTAAAAATGTGAGAACCAGATAACAAGGGGTTATTTGGATGCCTACCCCGAAGATCCTACCTAGACTAAAAAATTTCTTTTGGCACCTCTTGTGGAGGAAAACTTAGTGAGTTTTTAGAAATTTTTTAGATTTGGTGGGCTAAGATATTGGGGGTGTGAACCAATATCATTTGAATTAAGTGGGTGTGGATAATTTCTTCAAGAAATAGTGGGACGTTTTGGAATTCCTTTGGAGAAGACCTACTTCAACCTCCACAATTCAAGATGGAAATTATGTGAGTGAGGAGTGAATTTGTGTGTGATTAAGTGAAAGAGTGTCCCAACTTTTAATAATTTAGGTGTGAATTTGCAACATGTGGAATTCCTATGGTCCTTACAAATCTTTGTTACCTATCTTACTAAGTGTCATTGGTACAACTTTACGGAATTTTAAAATCCCTAAAGAACTAACATGTGGACATATGGGTCCTTACCAATCCTTTAAATTCCCTAATGTTGTTTACACTAAGAAAACTTGAAAAAATATCCTAGATTGCAATTATGTGGGCATGTATGGGCCTGTTACTTTGATCTTTAAACTTCCTTAGTGATGTAGACTAAGAAAGAAATTTCAAGAAACTATCATAAGTTTGCAACATGTGGGCATGTATGGGCCCTTTACAACTTTAAGATGATTTCAAAAAAGAAAATAAGAGGAGCCCTAGGGGGGGATTTTTCCTCTCTTAAATATTTTTGTTAAGGGATATGAAATGCCCCCTTAACCACCTTTTTGATTCTCAAGATCTCTCTATGGTGCGAGAGAAGAGAAAACTCAATGATCAAAGTTAATTTCTGGTCCCAATGTAAGTGTTTTATTTGTGATAGCAATAATCTCAACTTAAATTTTATAAACCAAACAAACAATCCATCTGGACAGCAAAGAAAAAGAGGAGAATATTTGGTTCTTTTTACCCCCTAAGTGCCTATGTTTATCTAACCTTTCATATGGGAAAGGAGTCTAAGTGGAGTGCATGGGCATTGCAAATTGCATGAAAGCAAGAATTTGAAGGCTAGGGGCCTTCCAATCATCACAAAACCCTTACAATTTTGAAACTTTGGAAATGTGAGTGGGTTACAATTTTGACAGAGGCGCAGTGGGCACACGTTGCAGAAAATGCGCAGAGAACATAAGCCTTTTGGGAGAACAACGCACTGAGTGCACGTCTGTGGGCTAGAAGACCTGCGCACTTTCTGATACACATCGGGGGGAAACATTTTGAGTGAAATTATCCTCCTCCAACTCTGAATTTGGCTTTTGACAGGTAAGGCTGGGTCGGTTTTGGTACCTGCAAGACAAATGGATTAAAAAGAAGTGCTCTTTAAGCCCAAATAGGGTGGAATTTGATACCTTTCCCTAGTATGGTCGCCAATCTGTTGTGCATGTTTCATCGCTTGGGTGAGAAAAACAATGGCACTTGCATGCCTAGTTGGGTCTGCTAGACAAGAAAAAGGTTATTGAGTGGATTAAACAAGCCAAACACATGAAATAAACAAGTAAACAAACTAAGACAACTAAATAAATAAAAACTAGAATGCATAAAAAAATTAGAACCATAAACAATCAACCAATGACCAAGATTATGCCACAAATGGATAACCATATTATTTGTAAAAATAATGTAGAGAAAAATGAAGACTTATAAGTCCCCTCATCCTCCTTGGGAGGGCTCTTGAGTTCCCTAATGGAGATCTCTTCTTACAATGAAAAAAAAATGGAAAATGATGAAGAAAATCAATGCCTATTCCCTTAAGAGGTGAGTGGAATGGCCTATTGCAATGATGCTTGAATACTCCTAGGAGAAAAGAGGATTCTCAAGGGAGAATTGAGGAAAAATAACAATACTATGAAGATCTTGGTTTCTTAGTGCACCGATGGCCTCCATTTATAGCATTTCTTCAAGGAAAAATTCAACTGGTTCTTAGTGTGAACAAGGGGCCCTTTAGGGCACCCTTTGGTCCTTGATCAACCCCCAATTCGTATTTCACTCAGATTTGAAAGTCAAATCAAGTTGGGAGTTGGTCCATAAGTGGTTGGGGGGCCGACAAGAATCATAAATGCGTTGTTCATAGTAATGCACGTGTTTTCTCGTACATAGTCGCACATATGGCACATTGTACACTTTGAGGGATTTGTTGGCCCGCACACTGTGCGTGCGCTTCCTTTAGTGAGTTTGCACATGTAAATTTTTTCCCAATTGTATAGTTTTTTCCTTTTGAAATGTATTTTGGTGTTGTAGGTGAACTAATTGTTGTTAGCATTGTTGTATTTCTGTAACCATTTGCATGCAATGATGCATACATAATTTCAGTGACAACACCCCCCCTAAGTCTTACAATGCTCTTTAAATAACTCAAAACTATCAATTCCAACTTTATAATTCACCCCTCAAAGTGTTGGTACAAATCCATATTGATAGCTGATAGCTCCCTTTCCCTCCAAAATCTCCAAAAAACTGAGTTCACAGTGCAGCGCTACAAACTGTCCTGAAACAACCAGTTCGCAGTGCCAATGGTTCCAGGCACTCCGAAATCTCCTGTAGTGGCCTGTTTCACTTTTGCCAAACTTTAAACATCTAAAAACTCATACCAGGTGTCCATCTATGCCGCAAAACTTTATTATCTTGATATATAACTGGAGGAAAAACACCAAAACTGCTAGTTATGGTTCAAAACTCATAGACATCACCAAAATGTTGTAAATGCATATAACAAAAACTTTGACCAAAAATTGATGCTGGTTTTTTGGAAGATCAATGTATTTATATTTTAGTTCTGGAGCTTCTTCTAGTAGCAACCTTGGCTATCATGTCTAGGTTTCTCTTTGCCAATTCTTCTTTGAAAGGTTGTAGCTCTGCCTTCAATTTCCTGATTTCATCTTGATGGGTTTTGTTTTTCCTATAGAGATTCTTGATCTTCCTATGAAGGGGAAAAAATATTTTAGCTAAGAAACTTGCCTTATCAATGGTCTCATGATACATGCCCAACATCTCCTTAAGATTCTTCCTAGAACCCATGTCTTTCTTATTCAACTTATCATCTTCAACTCTTGCTTCCTTGAGCTGCCTCTTGAGCCTCTTAAAGGTGGGGTTGTTTTCATGTTGAGGATTAGTGATGTTAAAAAAGTCTATAGGCTTCTTAGAAGACTGATATTTTCCTTTTTTATGGGCTAAGGTCTCTCCTAAATCATCCTTCACAAGGACATGCTGCTTGGTTGCTTCTCTAGTAAAAGGTCTTCTAGGTTTAACCTTGTCTGCAACAATGGGTGGGGAAAAAACAAGATTTTTCCTTTCAAGCCTCTTGGTTTTCTTGAAGGAACCTCCATAGGGATATGATCTACCATTGGTGAATTTTCTTTATCTGGAGGATGTGAAGGAACTCCTTCTTCTGTTTCATTAGTATCTCTGACAACTTTATCACTCATAGTCACCCTTTTCTTCTTGCTAGCCTATGAATGCACAATCCTCTCAACATGAGTAGGACTTTGTCTCTTGGACTGTAGAGTGGGGGATACATCTAACTGGAACTGTGTTGAAGTTAGGAAGGTTTTTCAATCAATGTTAGTCTTATTTAACTCTTCCATTACTAACATCTTAATAAGGCCAGAGTGAAAGAAACTGGTATCTACTTGCTTTGACTTGGCTTGGACTCTATCTAACATCTTACTAATGCTTCTAAAAAGATAAAATGGAAGCTTCATGGCTTCTTTTTCTGTGAAATGTAACAATAACCTGATGTGGTATTGGTACACCATGTTGAACCACCCCTCATATGTGAAGTATATCTGGATAAACCTCAATGTCTTGTCAAAACATTCAATCATATGAATTCTAGGTACTCCTTTTGACAAGCTGTCCTCCTGATACTTTGGCTTAAGGAATTCCTTTGAGAAGGAAGAATTTAATGACATGGATTTGAACCATTTATCCCCACAGTTAGGTATCTTTGTTGCAACATAGATGGAATGCTCTGAAACATCAAACTCTAACATCCCCACTTTAGTCCCATTAAAGTAGAGTGCAAACTCTTTTTTCACCTCTGAATGCCCTCTCTGCATCTTTTGATAGAAATTGATATAACCTACCCTCTGAAAAGCTTCCCTGAACAAAGGTTCATAGTTAAGGAGTTGCATATAATAATATTTTGTCTTCACAATATCCCCTCCCTTGTGAGTCTTCTTGTATTTTTGGCTATTCATAACTACTACTGGAAGAATGTGTTCTGTAATTTGTTATGACAGTTAGGTATGTGAAAACAGAGTACACAATAATTTATTGTTTTAATGACAATATTATTTTTCCTAAACTCACCTTGTCCAAATATTTATACACATCATTCTATACACATAAATGGTATGAGATAGAACACACTTCAAATAGGAGGGATAATGGAACAACCTATGAGATTTGTATTGAAAGGAAGACAGGTGAAATTTCTTGGCTAATAACAGATTTTTAGCAACATAAATATCAGTTTGCAATGCCAATAGATAGAGCAACATAAACCCCTTTTTCAATGATAAACCTGGGTTTGATGTTTATTCTTTTGAATTTGAATTGATATATCGGCAAGGAATCCAATCTCAACGATGTTCTTCAACCAGTCTACAACGCTAGTCTACAGTGCCAGTTCATAGCGCCAAGTTTGAAATCAAATCGCACACTTCAAGGATATTGTTAGAAATTCTGTGACATAATCCTTGAAAATTTGGTTAAATGAAGGCGTTGAAAACCATGAAATCCCCTTTGACACATTTCTTAAATGCAATGATGAAAAATGAATGCATGAGGTACTCATGAGTACGCTGCGAACTCTCCTGGTGAGTTGGTAGCAAATACATCTGAGTTTTGATTTGACATCTAAATGGTTGGATAATGACAAAGGAAAACTTGCATACAACTTGGAGGCATGACATGTCATGGTAATTATTTTATTATCAAGAGTGTGACTCATAAGGATCGTTAACCTTGTCATGATGGATAATATTATGACATAAAGACTCTAAACCAAGGCTAAACATAAATTTACTTATACAAATCAAAATTTGAGTTATGGCAACAAAAAGACCCAAAACCTGAGACTCATAAGACCCTATGAATAAAAAACAAAACCAAAGTATTTTTGACCCCCTACAATTTTATGTGCTAAAAAATCCAAGACAATGAAGTGACAACAATATAGAAGGTCCAACGTCAAATACATAGAGGAATACTCTAAACATGTAAACAATTGCAGAAGAGAAAGATGATATTGTCTCTTGCTGACGAGTTGAAATCCTGCTTGGTAACATTTTTTGATTTAAAGTCATTCCTTAGTCTCATTTTTCAAGTGAAGTTGGTTGAATGATAAGCAAGAAGAACAAATATGTTGTTCTAGAACACCAAAGAGATTATTCCAAGGGAATTTGGTGACAGTGGAAGTCATGTGGAAGTAGTAGAAGTGCGGAAGCAACAAAAGTGTGGAAGAAGTAGAAGTGAAATGATCATGGACAAACAAAGTAAACTATTTGAATTGAGTTGAATGAAATAGACTCATGAACATATGTTAATGTGAGTCACACATTGTTTTATAGTAAGTCTATGATGTAATGTTTATTGATATATTGGTCCTTGAAATGTTTTGATTATGTACCTAGTATATCCATGAGATGGAGTAAGTAATGTATGTGCCTATATCTATGTAGCATGCAAAGGGTATATCATTGCAAGACTTGACTAGGCATGCATACCCATTTTGTCATGTATTCCTACCGATTTGCAGTGCAAGAACCCCTTTTATAGATTACTTTAACAACTAGAATGAGCCATGTCATGGGTAGGCTGCATGCTCTATGGGTGAACTCTGGGAGGTGCCTTGAAACCATGAGTTCTATTTTTTAGGGGGAGTTCATCAAGATGTTGAATGAACCATGTAACTTCTAGACATCCTACTAAACCGATGATTGCAGCAAATGATGACCCATGAATTATGGTGGATGGTTGTATTTTTATATGGAATTTGGTAGTTTGGTGATGCATGACCGAGGTACGAAGAGAAAGTATCAGGTTGGACTAGACATATAATTTTCTGATCAGGAGGTGCTTCAATTTAGAGGACTTTGTGATGATGAAGACTTGAACTAATGATTGTAAAGAAAAGTAGTCGTTAAGGGGGAGTGTTGGGATATGTAACTCCCACTTGTCTTTGGTGTGATCATATCTAATTATTGAGTTTATCGAGACTCATTATTAGGTAGAGTTCTAG
>JASDQU010011162.1:80298-95880 GCA_032191745.1 Picea mariana | reverse complement strand
ATATTGGGCCATGTGGGTTCATGTAAAATAAGATCATTCATGAGTTTAGTCAGATCAAGAATGTTGAAAGATTGCAAGTATGTCATGGGGGGATTTAGTGGAGGATTAGTTCCAACCATGGTGTGAGCAGGTAGTGGACCTGACCCTTGAAAGGGATTTGGTGGGGTTGTACTTCTCCCTTGAGAAGAAGTTTTCCCCCTGCCTTCTTGTGAAGGAGAGCTAGTGGATGGATTTCCTTGGGAATTGGACCCAAGAAAAGTGGAACCAAGTAAATATGATCCCAAAATAGTTGCACTCACGGGGGTGTGAGATGGTTGATCCAGTGAGTCGAGAAGACTAGGAACTCCTCCTAGAATAGGAGGGATATTTTGCAAGTGTCTGGAATGACAGGGATTCTGTGGGTCCCCTATGATGTCCGTCTAGCAAAGTGAATGTGTGAAAATGGTGATGAGAGAAATAATGAGAAAGAGGCTTATATAATTTGGACCTTCACAAGATAATATAACTCACAATTGCATGTAATCAAATGAGCATCATACATAAATCAACTGTAAATAAGAATACATGTGGGTAGGTGGATTTTGTCCGCATGGGAAAAAAAATAAAACAAATGCTGGTGTCCTAAAAAGACATATCATCCTTCCTCTCAAATAGGATTGGACCTTTCAAGAGAACTCAACAGTGGGGTCTGAATCCACTGGAAGAGGAACTAGTGAAGGATGAAACAATCAGTTATAATGAGGGGTAGATAGTGCATATCCCAAAATAGTTGGTGATATTTCCCAATAGCCACACAAAATCTGATCAAGGTGCAATTGCATCCCACAATTGCCACCTGTGTATATGTCTTAAATTTGGTCACTAGGTACCTTGGTCAAAGTGCGACATTTAGATTTTCGGCCTCAGAAATGGGTCACGGGCTGGATCCCTTCCAAGAGTTGGGTGACTCAAGGGGGGACACACAGAACAACCAGACCTCGACCTTCAACCCTTCACGAGTAGCTCCCTGCCTTATGGTCTAGGAAAACTTGACTTGGAGGATTTGAAAGTTCCCTATTTGTCAACCTCTAATGTTTTAAAAATGTGAGAACCAGATAACAAGGGGTTATTTGGATGTCTACCTCGAAGATCCTACCTAGACTAAAAAAATTCTTTTAGCACCTCCTGTGGAGAAAAACTTAGTGAGTTTTTAGAAATTTTTTAGATTTGGTGGGCTAAGATATTGGGGGTGTGAACCAATATCGTTTGAATTAAGTGGGTGTGGATAATTTCTTTAAGAAATAGTGGGACGTTTTGGAATTCCTTTGGAGAAGACCTACTTCAAACTCCACAATTCAAGATGGAAATTATGTGAGTGAGGAGTGAATTTGTGTGTGATTAAGTGAAAGAGTGTCCCAACTTTTAATAATTTAGGTGTGAATTTGCAACATGTGGACTTCCTGTGGTCCTTACAAATGTTTGTTACCTATCTTACTAAGTGTCATTGGTACAACTTTACGGAATTTTAAAATCCCTAAAGAACTAGCATGTGGACATATATGTCCTTACCAATCCTTTAAATTCCCTAATGTTGTTTACACTAAGAAAACTTGAAAAAATATCCTAGATTGCAATTATGTGGGCATGTATGGGCCTGTTACTTTGATCTTTAAACTTCCCTAGTGATGTAGACTAAGAAAGAAATTTCAAGAAACTATTATAAGTTTGCAACATGTGGGCATGTATGGGCCCTTTACTACTTTAAGATGATTTCAAAAAAGAAACTAAGAGGAGCCCTAGGGGGGATTTTTCCTCTCCTAAATATTTTTGTTAAGGGATATGAAATGTCCCCTTAACCACCTTTTTGATTCTCAAGATCTCTCTATGGTGCGAGAGAAGAGAAAACTCAATGATCAAAATTAATTTCTGGTCCCAATGTAAGTGTTTTATTTGTGATAGCAATAATCTCAACTTAAATTTTATAAACCAAACAAGCCATCCATGTGGACAACAAAGAAAAATAGGAGAATATTTGGTTCTTTTTACCCCCTAAGTGCCTATGTTTATCTAACCTTTCATATGGGAAAGGAGTCTAAGTGGAGTGCATGGGCATTGCAAATTGCATGAAAGCAAGAATTTGAAGGCTAGGGGCCTTCAAATCATCACAAAACCCTTACAATTTTGAAACTCTGGAAATGTGAGTGGGTTACAATTTTGACATAGGTGCAGTGGGCACACCTTGCACAAAATGCAAAGAGAACAGAAGCCTTTTGGGAGAACAACGCACTGAATGCACGTCTGTGGGCTAGAATACCTGCACACTTTCTGATACGCATCGGGGGGAAACATTTTGAGTGAAAGTCTCCTCCTCCAACTCTGAATTTGGCTTTTGACAGGTAAGGCTGGGCCGATTTTGGTACCTGCAAGACAAATGGATTAAAAAGAAGTGCTCTTTAAGCCCAAATAGGCTGGAATTTGATACCTTTCCCTAGTATGGTCGCCAATCTGTTGTGCATGTTTCGTCGCTTGGGTGAGAAAACAATGGCACTTGCATGCCTAGTTGGGTCTGCTAGACAAGACAAAGGTTATTGAGTGGATTAAACAAGCCAAACACATGAAATAAACAAGTAAACAAACTAAGACAACTAAATAAATGAAAACTAGAATGCATAAAAAAATTAGAACCATAAACAATCAACCAATGACCAAGATTATGCCACAAATGGATAACTATATTATTTGTAAAAACACCGTAGAGAAAAATGAGGACTTATAAGTCCCCTCATCCTCCTTGGGAGGGCTCTTGAGTTCCCTAATGGAGATCTCTTCTTACAATGGAACAAAAATGGAAAATGATGAAGAAAATCAATGCCTATTCCCTTAAGAGGTGAGTGGAATGGACTATTGCAATGATGCTTGAATACTCCTAGGAGAAAAGAGGATTCTCAAGGGAGAATTGAGGAAACATAACAATACTATGAAGATCTTGGTTTCTTAGTGCACCCATGGCCTCCATTTATAACATTTCTTCAAGGAAAAATTCAACTGGTTCTTAGTGTGAACAAGGGGCCCTTTAGGGCACCCTTTGGTCCTTGATCAACCCCCCATTCAGATTTCACTCAGATTTGAAAGTCAAATCAAGTTGGGAGCTGGTCCATAAGTGGTTGGGGGGGCCGACAAGAATCATAAATGCGTTGTTCATAGTAATGCACGTCTTTTCTCGTACATAGTCGCACATATCGCACATTGTGCACTCTGAGGGATTTGTTGGCTTGCACACTGTGTGTGCGCTTCCTTTAGTGAGTTTGCGCATGTAATTTTTTGCCCAATTCTATAGCTTTTTCCTTTTGAAATGTATTTTGGTGCTGCAGGTGAAATAATTGTTGTTAGCATTGCTGTATTTCTGTAACCATTTGCGTGCAATGATGCAGACAGAATTTCAGTGATAACACACCCCCTAAGTCTTACAATGCCCTTTAAATAAATCAAAACTATCAATTCCAACTTTATAATTCACCCCTCAAAGTGTTGGTACGAATCCATATTGACATCTGATAGCTCCCTTTCCCTCTAAAATCTCCAAAAAACTGAGTTCGCAGCGCAGTGCTGCAAACTGTCCTGAAACAACCAGTTTGCAGTGCCAATGGTTCCGGGCACTCCGAAATTTCCTGTAGTGGTCTGTTTTAATTTTTCCAAACTTTCAACATCTAAAAACTCATACCAGGTGTCCATATATGCCGCAAAAATTCATTATCTTGATATGTAACTAGAGGAAAAACACCAAAACTGCTAGTTATGGTTCAAAACTCACAGACATCACCAAAATGTTGTAACTGCATATAACAAAAACTTTGACCAAAAATTGATGCTGTTTTTTTGGAAGATCAATGTCTTTATCTTTTAGTTCTAGAGTTTCTTCTAGTAGCAACCTTGGCCATCATGTCTAGGTTTCTCTTTGCCAATTCTTCTTTGAAAGGTTGTAGCTCTGCCTTCAATTTCCTGATTTCATCTTGATGGGTTTTGTTTTTCCTGTAGAGATTCTTGAGCTTCCTATGAAGGGGAAAAAATATTTTAGCCAAGAAACTTGCCTTATCAATGGTCTCATGATACATGCCCAACATCTCCTTAAGCTTCTTCTTGGAACCCATGTCTTTCTTATTCAACTTATCATCTTCAACTCTTGCTTCCTTGAGCTGCCTCTTGAGCCTCTTAAAGGTGGGGTTGTTTTCATATTGAGGATTAGTGATGTTAAAAAAATCTATAGGCTTCTTAGAAGACTGATATTTTCCTTTTTTATGGGCTGAGGTCTTTCCTAAATCATCCTTCACAAGGACATGCTGCTTGGTTGCTTCTCTAGTAAAAGGCCTTCTAGGTTTAACCTTGTCTGCAACAATGGGTGGGGAAAAAACAAGATTTTTTCCTTTCAAGCCTCTTGGTTTTCTTGAAGGAACCTCCATAGCGATATGATCTACCATTGGTGAATTTTATCTATCTGGAGGATGTGAAGGAACTCCTTCTTCTGCTTCATTAGTATCTCTGACAACTTTATCACTCATAGTCACCCTTTTCTTCTTGCTAGCCTCTGAATGCACAATCCTCTCAACATGAGTAGGACTTTGTCTCTTGGACTGTAGAGTGGGGGATACATCTAACTAAAACTGTGCTGAAGTTAGGAAGGTTTACCAATCAATGTTAGTCTTATTT
Source organism: Picea mariana (assembly GCA_032191745.1). NCBI lineage: Eukaryota > Viridiplantae > Streptophyta > Pinopsida > Pinales > Pinaceae > Picea > Picea mariana. The sequence goes on along the minus strand of JASDQU010011162.1, from coordinate 91,197 downwards.
AACTCTTCCATTACTAACATCTTAATAAGGCCAGAGTGAAAGAAACTGGTATCTACTTGCTTTGACTTGGCTTGGACTCTATCTAACATCTTACCAATGCTTCTAAAAAGATAAAATGGAAGGTTCATGGCTTCTTTTCCTGTGAAATGTAACAATAACCTGATGTGGTATTGGTACACCATGTTGAACCACCCCTCATATGTGAAGTATATCTGGATAAACCTTAGTGTCTTGTCAAAACATTCAATCATATGAATTCTAGGTACTCCTTTGGACAAGCTATCCTCTTGATACTTTGGCTTAAGGAATTCCTATGAGAAGGAAGAATTTAATGACATGGATTTGAACCATTTCTCCCCATAGTTAGGTATCTTTGCTGCAACATATATGGAATGCTCTGAAACATCAAACTCTAACACCCCCACTTTAGTTTTAGTCCCATGAAAGTAGAGTGCAAACTCTTTTTCCACCTTTGAATGCCCTCTCTGCATCTTTTGATAGAAATTTATACAACCTACCCTCTGAAAATCTTCCCTGAACAAAGGTTCATAGTTAAGGAGTTGCATATAATAATATTTTGTCTTCACAATATCCCCTCCCTTGCGAGTCTTCTTGTATTTTTGGCTATCCATAACTACTGCTGGAAGAATGTGTTCTGTAATTTGTTATGACAGTTATGTATGTGAAAACAGAGTACACAATAATTTAGGGTTTTAATGACAATACTATTTTCCCTAAACTCACCTTGTCCTAAGATTTATACACATCATTCTATACACATAAATGGTATGAGATAGAACACACTTCAAATAGGAGGGATAATGGAACAACCTCTGAGATTTGTATTGAAAGAAAGACAAGTGAAATTTCTTGGCTAATAACAGAGTTTTAACAACATAAATATCAGTTTGCAACACCAATAGATAGAGCGGCATAAACCCCTTTTTCAATCTTTAAACAACATGGAGACCATCAAGGAGTACCTGATAAACCTGGGTTTGATGTTTATGCTTTTGAATTTGAATTGATATATCGACAAGGAATCCAATCTCAACGATGTTCTTCAGCCAGTCTACAACGCCAATTTGCAGTGCCAGTTCGTAGCGCCAAGTTTGAAATCAAATCGCACACTTCAAGGAGATTGTTAGAAATTCCATGACATAATCCTTGAAAATTTGGTTAAATGAAGGTGCTGAAAACCATGAAATCCCCTTTGACACATTTCTTAACTGCAATGATGACAAATGAATGCATGAGGTACTCATGAGTACGCTGCGAACTCTCCTGGTGAGTTGGCAACAAATACATATGAGTTTTGATTTGACATCTAAATGGTTGGATAGTGACAAAGGAAAACTTGCATACAACTTGGAGGCATGACATGTCATGGTAATTATTTTAATATCAAGAGTGTGACTCATAAGGATCATTAACCTTGTCATGATGGATAATCTTATGACATAAAGACTCTAAACCAAGGCTAAACATAAATTTACTTATACAAATCAAAATTTGAGTTATGGCAACAAAAAGACCCAAAACCTAAGACTCATAAGACCCTATGAATAAAAAACAAAACCAAAGTATTTTTGATCCCCTACAATTTTATGTGCTAAAAAATCCAAGACAATGAAGTGACAACAATATCGAAGGTCCAATGTCAAATACATAGAGGAATACTCTAAACATGTAAACAATTTCAGAAGAGAAAGATGATATTGTCTCTTGCTGACGAGTTGAAATCCTGCTTGGTAACATTTTTTGATTTAAAATCATTCCTTAGTCTCATTTTTCAAGTGAAATTGTTGGAATGATAAGCAAGAAGAACAAATATGTTGTTCTAGAACACCAAAGAGATTATTCCAAGGGAATTTGGTGACAGTGGAAGTCATGTGGAAGTAGTAGAAGTGAAGAAGCAACAAAAGTGTGGAAGAAGTAGAAGTGAAATGATCGCGGACAAACAAAGTAAACTATTTGAATTGAGTTGAATGAAATAGACTCATGAACATATGTTAATGTGAGTCACACATTGTTTTATAGTAAGTCTATGATGTAATGTTTATTGATATATTGGTCCTTGAAATGTTTTGATTATGTACCTAGTATATCCATGAGATGGAGTAAGTACTGTATGTACCTATATCTATGTAGCATGCAAAGGGTATATCATTGCAAGACCTGACTAGGCATGCATACCCATTTTGTCATGTATTCCTACAGATTTGTAGTGCAGGAACCTCTTTTATAGATTACTTTAACACCTAGAATGAGCCATGTCATGGGTAGGCTGCATGCTCTATGGGTGAACTCTGGGAGGTGCCTTGAAACCATGAGTTCTATTTTTCAGGGGGAGTTGATCAAGAGGTTGAATGAACCATGTACTTGCTAGACATCCTACTAAATCGATGATTGCAACGATTGATGACCCATGCATTATGGTGGATGGTTGTCTTTTTATATGGACTTTGGTAGTTTGGTGATGCATGACCGAGGTATGAAGAGAAAGTATCAGGTTGGACTAGACATAGAATTTTCCGATCAGGAGGTGCTTCAATTTAGAGGACTTTGTGATGATGAAGACTTGAACTAATGATTGTAAAGAAAAGTAGTCGTTAAGGGGGAGTGTTGGGATATGTAACTCCCACTTGTCTTTGGTGTGATCATATCTAATTATTGAGTTTATCGAGACTCATTATTAGGTAGAGTTCTAGTCTCTATGACACAGATATTGTTCCTAGTTTTTAGGAGGTTGTTGAGGCCTAGTTGGTTTGAGAGATTCTCTCCAACTAGTTAGCTTCCAAGTTTGTTGTGAGGTTGATATATTTTCTCAACCAAGTATATCATGGAATCAAGGTAGTTCTTATATCTTGGTAAAATATTCATGTATTTATTTGTACTCTATTTCTTTGTTAAATAGAGCACTCATGCAAAATTTTGATGTGTAAGAATACTCCCTACTCTCCCTCTCCCATTTCCCAAGATTGAGAACTTTGCATACCATTCAATGAGATTGTTGTTTTCAAAGTATTGGACTTAATGAAGTGTAATAACAATCTGGATGGATTTTGTCGAGAAGAACAACCAATTATATCGATTTACCATCCAAATGTTTTCAAGGGGGATTGTTATTTTATATAAGATCAAATTATTTGATTTGTAATGTCGTACATGTCTGGGGTATCTTGTCTTGATATAATGAAGTCTGCCTAGCTATAAAGGTTTGAAGAAAAATTATCACAACTTTATGGGGATTTTTGAAGGAACTGGAGTATATAAAGAGTCATGGACATATACATCTATATGTTAAGGTATTCAAGGTCCTTTTTGTTCCCCTTTCAGTGTTTGATACCTAAAAACTAGATTAATTTTGTTGGTTCCTCTTTCTATGTTTGATACCTGAAAACTAATTACTGTTGTGAATGATGACCCTTCAATAAGTCAGCGATAGAAGCCATGGAAGTTGACATAGGGAAGGATGAAATTTTCATACTGATATAATTATTACTAGAATTCCAATATAACTATGTACACATAGCTTTACAAAATTGGTATATTTCATAGCATTTTTATTAGGCTTGTTGAACTAAGGCATCAAATGAAACTTGTTAAAGAAATTTTTTTGATGGTTGTATTAGACATTTTTGTTGGATCTTTGTGTATGGTAGCCTATGATAGAGTGGACATGAGATAGAATGTTGGTTAGGTTTATGTTCAATAGTTATATTCATGACCTGTAGTAGTCTAGTATTGAGAAACATGAGTAGAAAATATATGAATGAGAGTTAGGATGGGTCTAGACACCATGTTTTTTGCACTTACCAATATTGCCATGGCTCCCTCCACACTTGAATTGAGCGAAGGTCTTAGAAAATTTTGTTGGATCCTTGGAACGTGAGATATATAAGAATTTATATATTCAATATTCATTTATTTATTATTTGATGTCCCAATATGTTTACAATAGCATGCATAAATACACAAGAATGGATATTGTCGTGTCTCTAGACAATGGAATTAACTTAACATTGACAATATAGTTAATACAAATGACATTAAATGTAATATACCTTAAGTTCTATTACAATTCAACCCTTCCTGAAAGATTCATCCTCAAAGAATAGATAAATATGAATGCTTGGATCTAAACTCCTCATTCTTGTTACTGTGTCATGACTAATGTGCATGCATTGCATTGTAAACTATAGATTCACCATTGTTATAACCCTAAATTTCTCTACACATGCATACATCGCCTTTGCCCTCTTACATTTTTTGCCAAAGCACTGCTGAGTAGCTCTTCTTAAAAAACCAATTTTTAGAAGATGTACACACCTTGCACCATTACTACTTGCATACATAAGCTTGCTGCACCACTACAGCTCGCGTACATATGCATGATGCACCATTATTTCCTGTGTATACTTGCAAAAGTTGCAAGGAATTAGTTGAAATTGACGGGCTATTGGAAGTTTCCCAACTAATCCACCTTCTATAGCCCGTCACCCAACCGAATAACCATCCTTTTGTCATATAAAAGGAGGTGTTGGGGTCTCATTTCACATCTAAGTATAAGAACAGTGAAACTCTGCCCGATTTCACTTCCCCTCCTTGCCCAAAATATTGCTACCTTTTGTGAGAAATTTCCTTAGCATTCCCTCATTAGCCCATTCTTCCTCCATTTAACCCATTCACTTCCCTAGAAGAGATCAGAAAGTTGAGAGAAAAAGTTCATACAGGGTGCACTTGGAGCATGGTGAAGAGGAGCTCGGACCAGGTTCATGAAACGATGGTCGACTTAGATTGTAAAGGTATAATCTTCATGTTATGAATAAAATAATTACATTTTCCTTACCCAAATGATGGTGTCTTGAATACTTTTATTGATTTATGCTTGACATTCTAACATCTAACCCTAACTTATATATGGAATAGCATGCTTGTAGTTCTTTTTTTTTTCAATCTTTAGATGTAGGTCAACCCTGGGAGGAGGCGTGCAGTCAATGGAACTTTCAAGTGCGAGGAGGTCATCACCATACGTGGGATTAGAGGTATAGTTACCCGATCTCCTTTTTATTTTCTTTATTTATATTAGTTTTGGTATGTTTGGGGTAGTATAAAGAATTAATTAGATTTTAGACGGTTAATCGATCTGCCTACATTCTGAACCTTGGTGTAGTTGAAGGGGGATTTTTCCCGCTAGCAACCGTATCCAAATATTTCTTCATGGAATGTTTACAAACTAGATTGTGGCTCATTGTGTTCTGATTGAAGGAAAAAACTACATTATGGCTCCACGTATTTTGATTGAAATCCCAATCAATTCCTATCCTTCCCAAAATCCATGTAGGAGCCCAACATCTATATATGTGCTCTTGCAACTTCAAAGGAATAATAGAGGCTTGAAGTTGAACCACTTTCTTGGTATGGAATTTTCCATCGTGCATGGTAGGATCTGAATGTCTTGTAAATGAGTATGAAGATATTTTTGATCTCGTGATTTCCTTCAGTGACCATCCATGGTCTTCTACTCGCCAATGGCTCTATATGCATGCCGAAGGAGTCCCATAGAGGTTTACAATTATTGACATATAACAGATCATCTGGAAAACGTAAAACATCATAATTCATCCATTGTACAGGTTGTAAGGTTGATTTTTTCCATTTTGTTTGTCTCGAGTCTCCCAAAACTGCAAACGCTATAGGAAGTTGAGCTAGTGGCATTTTGAATGAATACTCTAGCAATGACATTTCATGCAATATTTGATCATTTTTCATGATGGATTTACTTTTTTTGATACAAAAACACTATGTAAAATGTTTAAGACTCTTATGTATATGATACTCTTGTTCAACTTTGTTGGTGTCCAATTTGCCTCTAGTAAATTGATACATTGGAACATTTGGTAGCCGGGCATGAAAAATAGCATGGGCCTCTCCACCGACCATCTACCATGTTTTCTCCTAGAGAGAAAAGAGCAATTGAGGGTCTTCATAGATTTTCGCTCTAGTGTAGACAAATATGGATCATACACCACGATATCATTTACCCAACGAAATTTTTCTCTCAATAAAATGGAAAAAATCTATCTGCATGTGATTATTAGGCTTCTCCATTCCATTTCTATGGAAAACTACTTGTAATTCTGCATGAGATGGGTTTGAGCATATAATGTTTTCTATTCTTGTGATCATTTATGAATCTTGCATTTGTGCCATGGATTTTCCTAAAAATGAATATTTCTTTAAATTCTCCCATGCCATATCTATTTTCTTAAGTATTTTCTCAACCATTCTATTTTATTTATTTATTTTGTTAATCATTTCCTCAACCATTCTATTTATTTTTACATTATTGTATGCAAACATTTTTGGGTCTTGCCCTTGGAAACCCTGTAATGAGCCATCTGTTGATGTCAAGGGACTAGAGAGTCCCCAATAGCAACATCTCTACCTCTCGTGGGGCTAGGCAGGAAGGGACGAGAATGTCACCCTAAGCTTAGAGCCCCAACAAAAAAACACATTGAACTCCAGACTAAATCTCCCCTAACCTAAAGTCCAAGCATGAAATCTCTTTGCTTTGTATTTTATTTTTTTATTTGATTTTTATGCTTTTATGTATGAGTTCCTAAAATTGAAATAGAAAAATAAAATCTTAAAAGAAATTAAACAACTAAAAGAAATGTAAAAAAAGACTATAACTTGATAATAATTTCCAAGGAGCATACAACTTTCTCATGTCCAATCAAATTCAAATTGAAGATAATACTTCGATAACTGTTTATAATAGTACTCTACATATTTAAAAATATATTTGTCACATTCTTGATAATCGTTTAATACTTCCATAATCTTTTCTAGGAGGAAAAACACAAGCCACATGCATTATTTCACATTGAAACTCCCGTAGTAAGTTTTGTTGCTTTTATTTTTTTGTTGCTTTTATTTCCATTTGTCTTTTTATCATCTAACTCCAAATATCACTCCTTATTGAGTCCAAAATATATCAAAGTCACCCTTTTGGGTAAAGGGTATGTTGGCCCAAGATATGATTAGGCATTATCATATTGTAATTTAATCTTTTCTTTTTTGATTAACTCTATTCATGTTTTTTTTTTGGCATTGGATAATCGTAACTCCTTAAAAGAAACTTGGTTGGAGTAACCTTTATGATAAAATATTGGAGATTTGAAAAAGTGGGTTATGTAAACATAAAGTTATATATGAACTTTTGATAATGGTTTATTTTTTTGTTTTTGTTTTTTTTAATGATGAAAAAGGTAAGACATAAATAGTATAGGGTAATGGTTAAGGTGATGAAAATAAAGGGTGATATATGAGTCAAAATTCTTTTGTACTGGTCATAAGTGTAGAATATGATAAGAGTTAAGAATGTTGATAGGTCAAGAGATATAACAATTTCACGGAGAGAGTTGCGCCAATTTTAATGAGAGTGTGCACAAATTATTCACAAACATTTAAAAATGAGGGGAGGCTTGACAATGCTTTGTCGACTAAGTACTGTTGACCAAAATCTTCGTCAACGCCATCCTAGTCAAAGAAATGCCAACTTAACTTATGAAAGGATTTCTCATACAGTGGTTCAATTGAACAATAGTGTGAGCCATCCAAATAAATAACTGTCCTCGGCAGCAACATTTCATGAAGTACATTATCACTATCTTGAACGACATGGATTTTATTAGTAATATGGTCATATGCAAAATTTTATTTGTGCAAGTCGTAACTCTTTAAACTATTGCCTAATTGAGTGGGCCTAATGGTTAAGAACATGTGTTTCCTCTTAAAAGGTCATAGGTTCAAATCTAGAGGGGGTAGGATATGTATACCTTCATAGATTTTACCAGTCAAATCATTGAGCAAAGGGGATTCCTTGTCCCACAAACAAGGAAATCTCATACACTAATTTGATGCACTGACTTAACCGTGACCTTAAAAATAAATTATTATTATAATAATAATAAAAATAATTTAATTCAAATTTGTAAACATCTAGTTTTCCTCCAATACTATGTCAATGAGGAAAAGGTCACACGGAGGAATGAAACACAACATGGGTCTATTCACTTGGAAGGATATTTGTTGACGTATGGAGTTCATCCAACTTCAAGAGCTTCCCGATCGTTTTCGAGTGGATTTTTTTAAAGGTACCTATTATCCCATATCACCATGTCACTCTCAATATAAAAATCAACATCAATATTTACACCCCTCCCAGCCACAGTGCAACGTTTTCCAAGTGAATAGACCCACGTTTTTTTCATTCCTCATTGTGAGCTTTTCATTGCTGACAAAGTAATGGAGGAAAAATGGATGCTTGAAAATTTGAATAAAATTATTGTATTAGGAGACACTTTAAATATTTACGACTTATACAATTTTTTTTTTTAATATCACCCTATTACCAATAAAATCCAAATATGCTTCATGAAATGTCGCTTCTGTAGACAAGTAAATAAAAACAAATAGAATGGCTGAGAAAATAATTAAGAAAATATATTTGGCACGAGAAACGTTAGATAAATATTCATTTTCTGAAAAAATTCATGGCACAAATGCAGGTTCCATAAATGGTCATAAGAATGTAAAACGTGATACGCACATACCCACATCATTCAAAACTAGAAGTAATGGCGAAGTCTAATAATCACATGCAGATAGATTTTTCCATTTTACTAAGAGAATAATTCTATTGGGTAAATGATATCATGGTGTATTATCCATCTTTTTCAACACTACATAGAAAATCTATGAAGGAAATCAACTATTGTTTTGTCTGTGGGAGAAAACATATTAGATGGTCGGTGGAGAGGCCAACGCTATTTTTCATGCTTAGCTCCCAAATGTTCCAACGTATAAATTTACTGGAGGGAAATTGGACACTAGTAAAGTTGAACAAGATTATCATATTAGAAGCGAGTTTTAAACATTTTACAAATCGTTTAGGTCTCAGGAAAAGTAAATTCATCATGGACAATGAAAAAATACTGCATGAAATGCCACTGCGAGGGTACTCATTCAAAATTCCGCCGACTCATCTTCCTATAGTGTTTGTAGTTATGGGAGATCCACGAAAAATGAAATGGAAAAAAAAAATGGACTGACGAATGATGATACCCTAGGTCTTACTTTGAGCACTTGATAAGGGGGATAAATCACTTGAGAAAACAATGTTAAATGAAATGAATGAATGGTAGTTCTAAGCACACTTTTATAAACGGAAAACTAATCTAATTTCATAAAGGGAAATCACACTTTTTCTTAAACAAAACTAATCTAATTACATAAAGGGAAGTCACACTTTTGCTGAAAGAAAAACAATATAATAAAGTTACACTTTGATGAAAGAAAACTAATCTAATTGCATAAAGGAAAGTCATACTTCTGTTGAAAGAAAACTAATCTGATTTCTAAAAAGATTGGCTCCTAACCCCTTATGCCCTTATGAAGTACCATATCCCAATACCATATCATTAGAATTAAATATCATCATGAATGAAGTGAAATGAATGCTCACATATATGTGAGTATATGTGAGCATGCTCACATATATGTGAGCATGTGAGCATGCTCACATATATGTGAGCATGATGTGAGCATTCAAAGTTCTAATTTCAACTATTCTATAGGAACTATGACCGTTTCTATTGGAACTGTAATATTTCTATAGGAATTATGTGTAAATGTGTTGAACTTGCATAGAATAGATCTAGCTATAAAATAACACACACATTTGCAGAGAGAAATTGAGAAAGAAGAAGCAAGAGAGAAAGAATGGAAGAATTCTCATTAACCGAATGAATAATGAATAATTTACACATGATATATTCTGTATAACTCAACCAATGCGCATTGGAGGAGAAAACAATGCACCATACTGGTGGTCTAGAGTGATCTCGACACACACCAACAGTTACGGGAGTAAACTGCCACCTAGTCTAGTCTCTCGGGTAGTTACAGGAGTGAACTTCCACCTAACCGAGTTAACTAGTCTATCAGTGTTCAGTTAACCTACTGAAACATAGTGAATTTGGGAGGAGATCAGGGAATCATGGGTAATGCGCTAGTTTGGTGATGATGCCAAGGAAAATGCGCATTAGCTGGTGATGATCCCAATTTTGCATGGTGACAATACCAATGTAGCATCTAGACTCCACTCAACTGATCAAAATGAAGTGAAAACTGAAGAGAATATTCTGCCTAGAGGAATATTCTTCCTAAAATATAGGAGACTGATAATGACTAATAAACAAGAAAAAACCTTAGAAAAAAGAAATCCTAGATGTGTGTGAAGTAACTCCAATAGCCTCCCCCCCCCTTGAATATCACTATGGTGAAAATAAAAAATGGATCTCGGCAACGAGGCCATGTTAGGTACCCAAATACAAAAGATACACTGAAATAAAATGAGGAAATAGGGAAAATCTCATGGGAAACCCCCCCCTCAAGGTACAATGTATGTAAAAAGAAGAACTAATAGTTACTAGGCAACTGTGTTCTTCACTCCAAGACGACTTCGCAGAGAATGGAACTTCTGCTCAATGAAGGTCTTGGTGAAGATGTCTACAGTCTGTTCTATTGAAGGACATAAATGCACGCGTCGATGATCCCATCGTGTACTAATTCTCAAATGTAGTGCATGTGGATCTCGATGTGCTTCATCCACTGCCTATGAACTAGATCTCTACAAAACTTTAGAGTGCTCTAGTTATCACACCAGATGACGATCGACTGATGAAATTGAATGCCCAACTCCGTGAGAAAATGTTGTAGCCACATAGCCTGAATGGTTATGTTAACTACCCCTCTGTACTTTGCCTCGACTGAAGATAGAGCAATAGCAACCTACTTCTTGCTCGACCAATAGATGGGCCCAGAACC